>PVIR01003409.1:0-89181 GCA_004026965.1 Petromus typicus | reverse complement strand
TGTCATGGAATACGATCTTGGTATTTTGATTCCTCACCAACTGTTCTCTGCTCTGCTTCCCAGCTGCCAAAACTAAACAGTGTAGCTCAGCTATACTATTCTGTCATAATATTTCTGACTTAGAGTCAGATGACATGGAATGAATCTTCTGAACCTGTAAGCTAAATTAAATCTCCTTTAAACTGTGGATATACATCTTAGTGGTTCCTTGGTTCACCAACTGAATACTTTCCACATTTTGTCTGCAAAACAATTTAGATAAGAACTGAATGAAATTCAATCTGATGTGATTCTCATGCAGTTTGATTTGAAACTAGAATCTTGGAAAGAAGTTCATGAACAGAAGTATCACTGTGTAGGCAGTGTGTTCTAGCACATGCTCCCACCGTAACATGCTTCTCTTGGCTTGTAATCTCCACAGGCATGAAGCAAAATAAATCTTTTTAAATTATAATAATAATTAATTACATAAATTAGAGCTGACTAATACTGTCTATGGCACTTTTTAGAAAATTTTGCTACCTTCAGTTATAGTATATTGCACTGTAGCTTTGTACACAATGACTGCTTCCTGAAAACATATTTATAGAAATAAAATTTTGAAGTTAGAACAGTTGATGCTTCTAATTCCCTTGAAACAAGTGCCCAAATCCTTTCTACAAAGTTTAGGTCTTCTCATACTGTCCTTTCTGTTATCACTTTAAAAATTTTAAAGAGACTCTGAGAACTATGAGGTAAATTATTTCCTCTTTTATTTCAAATCAACAGAAGTAAGCACTTGTTTTGCAAACAAATTTTTAAATTATGAATTTATAAAATTTTGTAAAATTCTGGCAAATTTAATCATTTTAGCCCTGAAAGAAAACTGATGAAAGGCAATTTGTGTGAAGGCTATTTGTTTCTGCATTACCTGTAGCAAAAGCCTGACATATAGTAGGGAGGCACTATAGAACTTCAGAGGTTTTTTTTTTTGCAATAATGGAGATTGAATTCAGTGATTTGTATATGACACCCAAGTGCTCCAAACTATATCCCCAGGCCCCACAATATTTTGCAAATTTAAAAAATTTAATATTTTTTTAGTCTCATACTTTTGCTGATTTATTTAGCAATATTTTATAAGTAAAGCTTGATTACAGTTCATCATCATGGCAATAATTACAATGTTACAACTCATCAGTGTTTTATGTCATTAAAAGTGGCAAAAAGATTGAGAAATTTTCTCTTTCCTATAATGATAGCGGGCTAAAAATTGTGGACCTTCTCTTTGAAGAAATGGTAAGCCACCGAAAATTCCTCAGTAGAAAATTAGACAGACTCACAGTTTAAAAAAACGATTTTGACAATAACATGAAAAATTACATTCTCTCTGTGTATAAATAAAACACGCATTTCTTTAGAGTATGCTTATTTTAACTACAGTTTTAGAACATACGATATATAAAGGCATACTTTACAAGTTTTTAATGGAGGCAACAGAATTCTGATTAACATTAAATTTTTATTATATGACCACCTGGTTATACCTATAAAACTGCTGTCACGTGACAGGATAATCATTTCAGAGAGCAACACTAAAAAGTCCAACTTAGAATGTTAGTGTAATGTTAGATAAGGCCTTCCCAGAGGAGCACTTACATGCCTAGATACTATTCTGTTCTCAATATAGCCAAATTTAAATAAGCAAATATAATGATCCTCATTCTATATATGAGAAGCCGATATTCAGAATCTACAGAATGTCTTTATTGTCATGAAGACAAAAGTTGTATAACTGGAATCTGTGTTAGGTTACTTTAAAAATATTTTTTTTAATTCAAATCTTTATTGGTGCATCATGAATACACTTCATCATCACATTCAACATAATGCGGGGGAAAGAATGTGTCCGGTTACTTTTGATATCAGAATTTGCATGGATAGTTGTTTGCTTTGTTTCATTCATAGACAATAACAATACACCACTGATGAGAAGTCAGTGAACCACAAGAGTTCAAATTGATTTCTTAATTAATCATTAATAGCTTGTCACTCTTTTTAAGTGTCTACATTTCACATTCTCTCTAGTAGCTACACCGTATTAGGTAGCTAGTCAGATAAGAATAGTGAAGGAAGTCAGCTTAAATTGTTCTTTCGCCAGGTAGTGGAGACTGATTGAGTGATACAAGCTCCTCTCTTTGATGATGGGAAGTGGGGTGCTGGTCCAAGACATCAATGGCCTCAGCCAACTGGAAAAAGATCCCAGGTGGAGAGATGACCATAAACTAATCATAAAGCAGAGCGAGTGATTTTCCCCTCAGTGAGCCATGCACCCTGACAGCCCTGACATCCTTGTGGTGACCTGTCCCATTATTAACTGCATAAGCTTCTAAGGAAGAGGGGGTAAATGCAAGGACACTTCAAAATGGAAAGTACTGCAGGAGTGAAACATGAATACATAAGATTAGCATGAGGAATAAACAAAGTTGAAAGGTATACCAAAATAAAAGGAACCAAAACTAATAAACTACACTTGGGGACGGGAGGGGGGGGGGTCATCCTGCATTGTCTGTGAGCCCTCTGCAACAAACTCTTCATTCTGGAACCACTTCCTCACTTTCCAGGGATCTGTGAGGTGGTCTTGGTGAATTTTTGTCCAGTATCCAAGAACCAGGAAACTGAAAGGTGACATGACATGGCTTTGTAATAGAATTCTTTACTTCTCTGAGTCTCAAAACCTCTCCACCTGAAATACAAGGACAGTCCTGCTGTTATGATCTTATTACAGTTTGTGCCCTCTGAAACACATCCCAATTTAATCTCCACTATGAGATAGTAATGCATAGTAAAAAGTGAGATCTTTAAGAGATGATTAGAGTCTGTACTCATGGATATATTTTATCAACCTATGGAATTAGTGGGTTTTCTTGGGAGTGGGTCTGGTAGGGAAACCACTTTGATGAGGTCTTTCTTGTGCCTCTTGTTTTTTGCTCTGTGATGCCCTGCACAATAGCTCTGAGACTCCACCATCATGGAGGCCTTTACTAGATATGGCCGCTGGACCTTGGACCAGAAGCACAGACCAGAACAAATTTTTCTTTATAACTGACTAAGTCTGTGTATTATGTTATTGAGCAACAAAATACACATTAAGATGAGACCAACTGTGCATGGTTTTCTAAAATTTAAGGCTTATGTGTACAAAGTATTGTGCACAATGCCTGACACAAAAATCATGAAGGCTAGAACTTAGTCACAGCCCTAAACATTAACTATTTTATAAATTATATACCAACCTCATAACCAGTAATTTTTAAATTCCCTTTATTCCTCAAAATGGTAAGCAAAAAACATCTAAAATGTCCTTAGCTAATGTATTTCTCAAAGACAAAAAAAGTAAAATGCAATGGATTATATAACATGCTACATGGAACAAAAAGTCTGGAAGAAATTTAAGTCCTATATAGAGATAATGAGCTCTGGAAAAAGACTAGTTAAAAACTAGGAAAATAAATTTAATTTTAGCAAAAACATAAGACAAAATATTAAAGTCCATTATAAGAAAAAAGAAAAGATGACAAAGAACTAGTTTTAATTTAGTGAGTGACCTAGGACTTGATACTAAATATTTCACTTTCTCTATAAATCAGAGACAATGCCTTAATTATTGCACTGGAATGCCTTCTAAAAAGATAGCTGTTAGGACCAGGGATTTAGCTTAGTGTTTCTGGTGTCTGCCTGGTAGTGCAAGGTACCAAATTCAATCCCTGGTACCGATATACCACAATGCTGGGTGTGGTGACTCACATCTACAAGCCCAGCACTGATAACCACATATCACCGTGAGGCATGGTAACTCATGCTTGTAATCCTAGCTTTTCAGAGGCAGAGGCAGGAGGATTGCTGTGAGTTCAAGGCATGCCTCGGTTACATAATGAGCTCAGGGCCAGCCTGAACTACAAAGCAAGAGACTGTCTCAAAAAAAAAAAAAAGATAGTTGTTACAAAAACACTGTCATTTCTGAGATGCTCAGTAAATTAAATCACTATTCAATTAATAAATATTAGAAATAATGCTTTACTGCACCGGGGATTTAGCTCAGTGGTTTCGGTGCCTGTCTTCCAAGCGCAAGGACCTGGGTTCGATCCCCGGTAACCACGTACAATACTGGATGTGGAGACTCACACCCAGCAGCAACCAGTACCACATACCACAGTGCCAGGCGTGGTGGCTCACGCCTGTAATCCCAGCACTCAGGAGGCAGAGGCAGGAGGATTGCTGTGATGTGAGTTTGAGGCTGAGCTCAGGGCCAGCCTGAACTACAAAGCGAGACCCTGTCTCAAAAAACCTTAAAAAAAAAAAAAAGAAAGAATGGTTTACTATAATAAAACTACAAATATCTAAGTGAAGAGTTTAACAAATGTTGAATTGCATGTTCATACGTTTTTCTAAAAAAATCCTCCTAATCCCATAAATAGCTTCTCAAGCAATGTGCTGTCTCCTATACAAAACTTTTAGGTCTCCAAATGGTAATGACATTCACCTAAAAAACATTAAACACGACTAAGTGTAAATGTAACAAATTTTCTCTCTACAATAGATATACATTTACATATAAAACTTATATAAACTATATATGAAGATAGATACTTTACTATAATCTTAAAATCCCTCATTATAATGATATACCAGGGCACAGTCTTTGCAAAATGCAAACAATTTGTGGAAAGTGATAATACTATATGTGTATGTAAGCATGGAATAGAGTTCAGCTTTCTATCTTAGAAGCATTAAAAATTATCTAAAAGTGATACTAAGTCAAGCAGAGCTATTTTTTCACTGAAATGGTATTAAACAGAATCCCAACACTGTTACCAGAAATACTAAATATACCACAATGGTAAATGTAATTCTAGTGAAATTTTCTATACCACAACACTAAGCATAGTTCTAGTGAAATTTTCTCCTTTAAGCAGTGTTTAAGGATAGAGGCAAAAAACCCTCTCTGTCTGATAACTAGTTAGGAAGAAACTTGAAAAGATCCTGTGGAAAGCTTAACAAATTTGCTGTCTCCTTCTAACGTAAATTTCATACCAAAAGAGGAGAAAGCACAAAGAATGATAAAGACACAAAGTTATTTTTTCTAAAGTTTAATATTTTAAAAGACAGAAATATAAAACTTATCAAAAATTTAAAGGTTCATTTGAGGGCGCCACACAGGGATCAAAACTCTTCATAATTACACAGGTAGAAAGTAAAAATATTTTTAAAAATTCACTAGTGGCTAGTGCTGGTCAATAAAATACTCCCCTACAAAAAAAGGTGGGAAAAAGTTGACAGAGCAAACATGCATATCATGATCTTTGTAACAAATTTCAAAATAGTTACAGTTCTGAAGGGCCGAAATGAAGATCATCTTGCCCGCTTAGATTCTACTTCTTCTAGAATCCACTCAATCCCATTCAAAAAGCCAGTGAGAGTATCAGCTTCCATATCTTGGATCTATAAATAGATCAAAGAAAATGTCAATAAAAAATTGAGGGCAAAATCTTATGATTAGAAGAAACATTTTTCTAGATATTACAAAAGGTTTAAAACTCCAATAAATTTTTGGATATTTTGATCAAGGACTATCTTCTAGCACTTAGGCAAAAGCACAATCCTCTATTGTATCCTATTTTATACTAAGAAAAACAGAAGTCCTGAAGAAATTAATGAGATGAAAATAAAACACATTTCAATTGGTATCACAAATACAAAAACTATCAAATAAACACTATTATGAGCAGCTGTCTGCCAATAAAGTGGAAAGAAAATGGAAAAGTAAAAGAAAAATTTATGGACACCTGTAACCTACACAAATTGAACCATGAAGATACAGAAAACCTAAACAGATAAATAATAAACAGAGAGACTGAATCAATGACAAAAAGTCACTCAACAGAGTAAAGTCTAATGCTGAATGGCCTCACTGCTGGATTCTACACAATTTTATTTATTTTATTTTAGTTTTTTTAGGTTGTTTGAGACAGGGTCTTGCTTTGCAGTCCAGGCTGGCCCTGAGCTCAGCCTCCAACTCACATCACAGCAATCCTCCTGCCTCTGCCTCCCGAGTGCTGGGATTACAGGCGTGAGCCACCACGCCCGGCACTATGGTATGTGGTACGGGTTGCTGCTGGGGTGAGTCTCCACGCCCAGTATTGTTATGTGGTTACCGGGGATCAAACCCAGGCCCTTGCGCTTGCAAGACAGGCGCTGGAACCACTGAGCTAAATCCCCGGCCTGATTCTGCACAATTTTAAAGGGAGAACTAATACCAATCCTTTTCAAACAATTATAAAATATTGAAAAGGAGTGGATTCTTCCAAACTCACTCTATAAGGCCAGTATTGGCCTAATACTAAGCCAGATCTGGCACAATATGAAAAGAAAACTATAGACTAGTATTTCTAATGTATATAGATGTGAAAATTTCCAGTAAAATATGAGCAAACTGAATCAAACAGAATATCAAAGTGATCAATCATTCTGACCAAGTAAGATTTTCCCAGGAATGCAAGGAGAGTTCCAAATACTCTAGTTTACTGGATATAACCCATCATATCAACACAATTCAGCAAAAAATCATATAATTTTATTAGATGCAAAAATTATTCAATAAAATTAAATATTATTTCATGATAAAAAAAATCAACAAATCTGGCATATCATATTTCAACATAATAAAGGCACGCACACACACACACATATAGAACCCACAGTTAACAATATATTGAGTAGCAAAAAGCTTTGTTTTCACTTTCTTCTTTTTGGTCAAATTTTAGAATGAATTATATTTACAAAACAGTTTAATTATTTTGTTTTACAAAAACTATAAATCTGACTCTTAAAAACAGAAACAACAAAGGCCAGGGATTTAGCCCAGTGGTTCTGAAAACTGCCTAGGAAGTGCAAAATTCTGAGTTTGATCCCTGGTGCCAAAAAAAAAAAAAAAGAAAGAAAGAAAGAAAGAAAGCACTTCTCAGAGTCTTGGGAATTTCTTTTCTGCAACTAAAGGATCAGAACTCAGGCAGTTTCTTTTTGAGAGCTGTAACAGGAACATGATGGCTACTGTGACTTCTCTCAAAATAACATAAGGACCAGCTACCTCTGGCACAAAGGCCTTACAGTCAGGTAAGAATGTGAAGCAGCACTATCTTCTCATTAACATAGAACCTGTGCAGCACCATGATCAGATTCTTGCCACAGTGGGAGACCTGGCACTCTGTGGCCAGGCAGAAGTTCCCCTTCATGCCTTCAGTGATGCCCCTAGTGGACTGTGTGGTGCTTGATCAACATTCTTTGATTGGGAATTATATTAGCTGCTTTTCTTGTTCCTGAAACAAAATACCCAAAACTCAAAGGAAAGGTTTATTTTTGCTTACAGTTTGTAGTGATTTCAGTCCATAACCGACTGGCTTCAAGACAGAGTGACATAGAAGAGAGACATCAGAGGCGAGAAACAGTTCATGGCAGGCAGAAGGCAGCAAAAGCAGCAAGTAGCAAATAATGCCAGTAGCCCTCTTTCTGTCTTTTATATTCTATCCAGGCTACTACAGTAGTGACATGCAGCACTCATACACAAGGTGGGCTTTCTCACCATCCAGAACTATGGCAACCCAGAACTATGGCAACCCAATCAGTGGACTCATTTTGTAATTACACACTTTCAGTCCCAGCTTCACACACTTCAGATCTAGGCACCTCTGAAAAGCACTATCTATGACCATATGAGGCTTTTTATTCAGGGGGGATCTAGACACAAGTAATAATAAGTCATAATTCCAGATCAATCTTCCTACTTTCCTAAGTTGTCAAGTAGGCAAAGTCCTCCAATATATCAATGTTTTTAATATAATTGAAAAAATGCTTACACTGGAAAGTTCCTTCTTGATAAATCTTGTGGACAGCTTTCAAGAAAAGATTCTCAATTCACAGCTATTCTTGCTAAAACAGTAAGATCACATGCCCTAGTCTCATATCATCACTGTTAATGGTGAAAACTCTAATCCTAGAGTAGGCTAACATTAAATTCAGGCACTAGGGCATAATAACTTTACTCACACAGGGTAGAAGCTTCAGACTGAGATCTTTTATAAATCTTAGCTTTACTTTTGAGAGCTTTTTCTGGGATTTGCTTCCATTCTGAATGGGTGGTACATGTGGTGAAGGACTTTGTTATATATCATCCTGTAGGACCTCAGAGCAAAGCGACATACTGACAACCAGATAAGCACCTTCCTGAGATTTGTGGCTAAGAAAGTGATTCTTGGAGAGCTGTCAAATGATTTAGATGAGCTAGTGCTTTTTTATATTCACGCTAATTTATGATCATATCAGTGAGAAAGATTCATAACCACAGCTGAGTATCCATCTTTTATACCAAATTCTTTCACATCATTTTTCAAGAAATTCTAGGGAGTGGAGCTCTCCCTGGCCAATTTAAGAATGCATTCCAAAATTTCAACAGTACATAGCTATCTCTCTTCCAAGGTTAATCCTGCAAAACAAGTTCCACTGGTTCTTCATGGCCAATTTAAAGTTTTCTAATATTTCAACAGTTAGAGTGGGTAAGTTCTATTTTATTCCACAGCATGACAGTTTCTTCCTTTTGCTGAGCAATCTTCTTCATCTGAATTCATGGTCTGTTCTCTTTTCTCAGCTAAATTGCCTTTTTAAGTATGTGTTTATTGTGATCATTTTCCACAACAACATATACATTTGATACATTTTTAAGAAGAACCGGGGGCTGGGGATTTAGCTCAGTGGTTCCGGCGCCTGCCTTACAAGTGCAAGGGCCCGGGTTTGATCCCCGGTAACCACATACAGTACTGGGCGTGGAGACTCACAACCAGCGGCAATCAGTACCACATACCACAGTGCTGGGCGTGGTGGCTCACGCCTGTAATCCCAGCACTTGGGAGGCAGAGGCACGAGGATTGCTGTGATGTGAGTGTGAGGCCGAGCTCTGGGCCAGCCTGAACTACAAAACGAGGTCTCAAAAAAAAAAAAAAAAAAAAAAAAAAAAAAAAAAAAAAAAAAAAAAAAAAAAAAAGAAGAAGAAGAAGAAGAAGAAGAACCGGTACAAGTAGGTTTAAAGCATTAGGATCCTGGAAATATGATGTGTGCTGTTGACATACTGGGACACATTCTTAAAGAAGACCAATAAAGTGAAATAAACTACTCAATTTTTATATTTTGCTTGTGTTTCATTATCAAAGTTGTTCATGTACTGTAGAGATCCTTCATTCTATGCAATATATTGCTATAGTTTACTCTTCCTTTATCCATCTGTAATTCACATCTGATTCCAACAATAATCAAAATCTTAGAACATTTCCCTACAGATCTATAAACTGGGAGGATTTTTCAGTCAGTCCTTCAAGCTATGTTTGCAGGGCAGTGTTAAATCAGATGTATCTTGGGCACCTATGCTGACTTTCCATTTGTGTGCACCTAGTGATATAGCTGACATAAAATACAGTTGCTTTGCTCAAGTATTTATATCTTAAATTGGTAGACAACTAAGTATAATGGTTAATTACTAAACTACATCACAAATAAATACTGTTACAGAACAGTTAACAGGAGACTGTTCCTCAAATTCTAATAGTCCCTCTCGACTTATACCATTGTTCTGGGAAGCATCATCAAAAGCAGCGGTGACATTTCTGACCATTCCAACATGTTGAAGCATTACTCTATAACCTTTAGTGACAGACTGGTTCTAGCCAGGAAGTGTGTCAAATAAACTTCCTAAAAGATGTATTTGTTTATCTTATTCTTTAATGCTGATATAATAATGCTGATTTCTCTTCATATCCCCAGCTAGTCTTGGAAATTCAAACGCCACTAAGCAGCCTTCAGTGATGGTGGTTCACTCTAATCCTGCCCAGTGGTGTCTATCTCATACTACATATGGAAGTCAGCCACATAGAGGATGCATACTGTGATCAGTCACATCTTAGCTGCCCATAAGTCGTGAGACTCTTGCTCCCAGGCTTGTTGTACCAAGAACCTACTGCTGCCCTGGACAATAGGTGAATAGGCCTCATGTGCACCAACCACGATGTACTGCCTCACCCACAGGCTCAAAAGCACTGGGCAGTGAACCCAGGGCCTTTTTTTAAAGACAAGTTCTCACTAAGTTGCTTAATTATTCAGGCTTGGCACAAACTTTCATCCTATTTCCTTGGCCTCCCAAAGTGTTAGGGTTACAGGTGTGTGCATCACCACATTGATTCTTCTCTTTTTAAGTAGATTATCTGAAGTAATTTGTCATGTTAACAGAAAGCTAACATGAAATTCGATAGAAAAATAGAATAAAAAATGAAATTTTTATCACCAGAAAAGCTAAAGCCTTACCATCCATGGGTGATTTAGACGGCTGAGATGCAGCTCATGGGCCAAATAAAAACAGGGCATTCTTTTTACATGTGCTTCAGAAATACAAGATAAAACCAGCATTGGTCTTCCAGAAGATCCAAAAGCTGGATCTGTCATTGCCATAATATGAGAAAATTCATCTTGCCATTCATGACCTAAAGAATATAAGTCAAAACAGTTAAATTATCATTTTTAGATTTTTAAATAATAATATAAAATAAAAAATTAACAAAATAAGAGAACAAAAAATTATCATTTTCCAAACCTAACAAATTGCTTCTATTTATGGTATTCACTCATTGTTCTGCCATAAAACTAGATCAAGTAGTTTTCGGAGGATAATTTAGGTATAGCAAGAGGGCAGAAAATCACAATAGCATTCAAATATCTCTTAGATGAAGAGTAAAAATCTTTGAAATAATCTTTGTCAAAAAATTTATAGCTGTTTTATTTTCAAACTTCGGGAATATACTGGATCTAGCTTTTAAAATAAACTTAAACTAAAAATATCTTTTTACTGAATATATAAACTATTTATGTATGGTGGTATGAATTCAGGAGCCTGGATAAATCCTTCCCCTCTTGAGGTTGAAGAAATATGTGAAAATGAGATATTGCTCCTGGGACTATGTTTTAAGACACAACTAATTTTAAAAGCGAGCCTCCGCTAATGACATGAGCCCTTAAAAATGGTTCTTCCTATTGAGATAGTCTCCATTTCCGGATTTGTAGGTGAGGAAGTCACATGACAAGGAATTCAGGAACCTCCAAGACAGCAATCTCCAGATAACACCAGATAAAACTTGGGACTTCAGCCTCATAACAATAACGAACTAAACTTATGCTTGCCTGGCAGGTGCTAGAACCACTGAGCTAAATCTCTGGCCCAGCTAGGATTTTAGTCAGCTTGGAAACAGATTCTTCTTCAGAGCCTCTTTGAAGAGGGTATACTCCATCTAATACACAAAATTCAACCCAGAAAATGAGAATGTACTTCTACCATGCCCAGACTTCTGGTACAGAGAACTGTGTTCAAATAGTGTTATTTTAAGCCACTAAATTTGAGGTGGGTGGCTTTCTATCAACTGAAAATGGATAAAATCTAATGTGATTATCAACATGGTACATTTAAATCAATCAGTCACCTTAGATTTTGATAATCCAATCTGTTCTTCACTCCTTTCCCTTTTTTTGCTTGCCTTCTTTTCAGTTTTCAATGATTTCACTACAGGAGCATTTAGTTAGAACTATATTACACTTTCACTAGTTATTTCTTTGCTCCATTTCCAAATGAGGAAATATTCATTCACACTTTTCCTTCTGTTTCCACCATGTGAGAATTCAGCAAAACGTCCTCAGCAGACAACAGAAGTTGATGCTTTTTCTTGGATCTCTCTCTCCAGAACTATAAGAAATAAGTTTCTGCTCTATATAATATATTAGCTCATCTGTGATATTCTTTCATGCACTATTAATGGACTGAAACATTCAGCTTTTGTCGGGATGTAGGATTTTTTTTTAAACCTTTAAAGTACTTCTCCTTATTGCATTCTTGCCTATAGCAATTCTTCTAAGAAATGTGCTGCTACTGTTTCCCTTGGTCTTTTACACGCATGTTTCTTTTTCCTCTGGATATCTTTAAGAAATTTTTGTTTTATCTCTGGTTTTCACCAGTTTGACTTTTCTTTCAAAAAGGGACTGCACTGTGTTGCACAGGCTAATCTTCAACTCCTTGGATTAAACAACCTTCCTATGTCAGCCTCCCAAGTATCTGAGACTACAGCCACCAACATGTCTCTTTCAGAGTTTTTAGATTTAATATTAGACATTTACGTAGTATAGCAACAGAGAAAGAGACATTTACTTGCAGAATCGAGTATGCTTCTTCTTACTTAAGCCATCAAGGCAGTGATTTGAATCAATCTAGTTACTGAGCAGATTTGGCTTTCATTGCTGTATTTAACTTCAACTGAGAGACTTTAAATTCTTTTAGCAGTTGTTTATATTGCCTTGTTCTGAATGAAGGAGATGGAGGCCTAGACTTTTCTTCTCAGAGTTTTTTCTCTTCTCACTGATTTCAGATCTTCATACATACATGTCCTGGGAGTCTACAGCTATACTGCCCTGAATACACCTGATCTCATCCACATGTCCTGGAAACGAGGGGGAGTGAAAACCTGTGCACATCCTTCTCTCGATCTTTGAAATAGTCTGCTGTTATTTGTACTAGGTAGGGAGAAGGGAGACTTCATATTTTCTTGTCCCAGTCTCTGTCTTAGGTGGCCCTGTGCTTCTGAGCCTCAGGGGTGAAGGCTTTCTTAGTATTCCAACATGACTACTGAATCCTGCCATGCAGTGATATAAACGCCTCCAGTATAAATTTCTTTCCTCTCCCCCAGAATCTCAGAACTTATAATTTGCACCAGTGCAGGATTCATGGAAATGTGATTATCATCCTTCTACTAAGTGCAAAGAGGTTTTGATTTTTGTAGCAGTAATTAATCTCTGCTTAGAATCAGAAGGTAGGAGTATTACTGATTCATCCCTTGTAGAAGACAGCTTTGGCTACATATAAAAAAAAAAAAAGAATAAGAAACTAGAAAGATATACTTGTTCCCCAGTAGCTACTAAACATCACATGCATGACCGCATCATCAAGGAGAGCTGAGAACCTCTGACAGGCCCCTTCCCTACCACTATCTCTTTGTATAGTACCCCCAATAGAGGCCAGTGGGAAAAGATGGTAAGTAGATGCAGACTCTCTTTGCATCTTGGAATTTTTAAATTTATTGTTTCTCCTGGTCTTACAGGGAGAAAAAGGAAACAAACTGGAAAACTACATACAGACTATATCTATTTTATTTCCCAGTTGAATTTCCCGCACCAAATAGAGTATCTGACTTCAATAACTATTTGGAATTCAATAACTCTTTATTGGATAAGTGAATATACTTTTTGTTTCGCTGTTGATTTTTTCTGTTATGGGTAGCACTGTAGTAACAGAAAATAATTTATATTTTTATCAATAGTTTCCTCAGATTTCAGAGCATTATCTGCCTAACAGATTATTCAAGAAATAAATTCAGTGAAAATTGAAACCATTATTTTAAATAAAGAATATAATGCATTCAGGAGTTATACATATAGTAATATTTATTATATATAAACAATATACATAGTAAATATTTATTATATATTTATATTTACCTTGCACAAAAAGAATTTCAGGAAAAAATATAATACTGGTTTATAGTCCAACAATATTATTATTTCATGCTAAATTGGCATTATAATAATTACTCAGATCTTATGGAGAATATTAGACGTTCCTTAAAAGCCTCATGCACTTATATGTGGGTCGTTTACAGAGGTGGTTATATCTACAATGTGTGACACTGGGATAGAACCAAGGTCACTAGCATTAAGGGTATGAGTGGTACAGGCCCTAAGTAGCCTGGATAAAATATAACGAATAGAAAGCGTTATAGTCATTCCTTGCTTGCTTTGCTACCTTCTGCCTGCCTTGAACTGCTTCTCTTCTGCAATGCTTGTCTGCCATTCCATGCTATGCCACCTGAAATCCAGCCAATTATGGGCTAAAATGTCTACATACCAAAGCTAAATAGACCTTTTCTCCTTCAACTTTGGATACTGGGCATTTTGTCCCTGCAGTGAGAAATGTAACTAAGCCACCAACTCAACCTTTTAATTAACTAACCCACATAATTAACTCAATCCCCACACTTTAAAAATAATTTTTTTCATAGTCATCTGCATATATTATTTGGGTAATAAGGAGTTAGAGAAAATATCAGTAATAAAAAATTAGAAGTATGCAATAAAAAACATTATATAGCTATAATATCAAACTTCGATATGCATCAAAATTCTCCAGGTGCTAATAAAAATAGATGTCCATAATGCACCCCATATCTATGAACCTCAATCCACCGGCATAGGAGCTGGACAACTATATGTTCAACAAGGTGATCCTAATGCAAATCAACATTTGAGAAACCACTATTAAGTAATAACCAGAAAATTGGTGCTAAAATTATCAGATTCTTATGATAACATATATTCTTAAGGTAAAACATAGTATTTATTAAACATTTAAAAGCTACTTTCTTATTTGTTTGGTTTATAAAGGCTGATGCTTTTCAAAAGAAAATAAGAATATGCTTACTTTTGTGAGCTTCAGCATTTGCAACATAGATGAACCCATCTACAACTTCACAGACCTTCTGAATTTGTGGAATTACACTGTATCGACTTCTTTGTTGGTCATCCCCTTCAAACTGAAGGTTGAACATCTTGTTAACGGCACTTGTATGTTCTTCCCTTGCTCTATCTCTTTCTTTTCTATATGAAAAAAGTAAAAAAAAAATCATTGCAAAGATACTAAGCAGGTTCCATCTCCTAAGCCGTGCTACTCTTGAAGTTTTAGGTAAGTGACTAGGGAGGTAGACTTACCTGGTAGTTGAATACAATATCAGGATGTTGAATTTATGTTGGTTGCTCAACTGAAAACTGACTCCTGATCCAATGCCTAAAGAAGAAAACTGTAATTATCAAAACACGCCATTAAGCAATGACAGCAAAAGATCAGACTACAAAATGTCACCTACTGAAAGCAAAACTTTCAAAGAAAAAAACTGGCAGGTTATAGTAAGCTTTGAAATAAAATACAATGCTTGTTGAAGAGAAGATACTGTATGGAACTTTGATTCGCATGATAATAAAAATATGGGTAGAGAACAGAGAACTGCTAGGTTATCATGGTCTTTTTATATCATCATCTGTTTTGACACAAAAGCATAAAAGTTATATATTATACTACTGAGCGTTACCGTGAGGACTGAGATTGCATGTGTGAAATTCCTAATGGAGTGATTGGTAAATAACAAGTGCTAAACAATAGCTTCTTAGTACATGTGAGCAATTCAAGTGCCACTGGTCTTTCTTATCTTCTTAACTCATTTGTCTGGGTTAACTTTCAGGGACCAATTTTTCCCTCTAACCTCCTGCAAAGAGCCTTTTTGGATTTCATGGCTGTACAGCTTCTTCTTATGTATAAATGTCCTTAGATCTGCCCACTTGATCATTAGCATTACCACTTTTCAGTCCCAATTAGCAACATCTTTCATTTGAGCTTCTGCAATGACTTCTAACAAATTTTCTACATGTTTTTGCCTCAAACCATCCTGTTTTCTGAAAAAAGCTAGAAAATTTGTTTAATAATAATATCTAATTAGGTCTCTTCTCCACAATGTCATTGCTTTTCAAGTAGAAAAATAAAATTTCATGAATCTATCCCCTACTTACCTTAGAGACACTTCTAAGATTTTATACCCTTAATACTTCTATTATAAACAATTTGTCTAAATAAGCTATGCTATGGATCTCAAATCACTATTCTACACAACATGTACACTAAGTGTTGGGACACTTGTGAACTGGGATTACAATCATCCCAGACTATGTGACCTACATCCTATAGCACTAGGTAGGGTACATATTCCACAAGAAAATTATAGAAACAAAATCAGCCATATTTCTGAACATTTTTTCTACAATTTAACTTCCATAAATAATCCTTTCTACATATCTAATTACAGCCAAGCCTGTCCCACAACATTCTGCATTTCATTGCCAACAATGTAACTAATATTTTTCTCTGATCTTGTAAGATTTGAAGTATATGTAGATTAGCCTGTTTAAACCATCATTTCAAGTACTATCTGGAGAATGGAATTATTACCTCATAATCAGTGAATTTCCTTCTTTGATCCTTACTTTTCTACCGAGGAGCTAATAATACCAAATTCTACTCATTTATATACTCATTCCTGTTCTCAGATCAAGAATCTTTACAAATGACAGACCTTTTTAACATTGTTTTGTTCTACATCTCTATATTCTTAGCATCTAAAAGGTGCTCTCAATAAATAAGCATAAGCTAAATTATTATATTATTATATACTATAGTTTGTCAAATTGTTTCTTTTTTCATATGAGGGAAAATGTTTATTGAGCTCTTTTTCAAACAGCATCCTGACAACACACCATTTACTTTCACATAATATTAAATTCTATATTGCATAAACTTAAGGAATTAAGCAGAAACATCTAATAGTAACTAAAGTAATTGTGTTGTCTGGTGAGACCTGAGGTCAGGGATGGGGAGGACCGCCTCCAAATTACTATATTTCATTATACAAACAATTAATTAAAATGGAATTTCTTTCTCTTTAATACTGGTGTCAGGCTCTGAGTATCGGAGTTATTAGGTAGAGTAATGTGAAACTTGCCATCAATCTGTCTGTGCGGCAAACCAGCAGTTGGACTAAGTTCCTCAGAAGACATCAAGCTCAACACCAAAGATGTATTCAGTTCTTCTAAACCTGGTCCAAACATAGCAAATCGGGGCTCATTCGGAATAATCAATGAGTGTAAAAAGGAGGTGACAGCTCCATACTTAGGACGGCTGGATTTCAAAGTTCTTCTTGTATATGGACAGCACATTTTGTAACTGTATAAAATTATCACAATTAGAAATTAACAGAGAAGAAATTTAGCCAGTTGTACCTTCAAGAATATATAATTTATTGAGCACTTGCTGGGCATAAGAATAAAAGGGTTACTCAATCCCTACCCTTATGGAGGGCACTAAGCATTTAAACACCATCATAAATGTATCCAGAGTACAGTGACAGAGAAAAGGACAAGGTGCCATGGGCTTGGGAGTGACTCAGAAGCTGGGCATCTCCACCCAGGAAGCGGTAGCCAATTTTGTGCTCTCATGGACACTGGGTCTAACATTTATTTCACTGACCAAAATTCACTACATGAGGCAGCAGTTCTCAATTGGAGGAAGATTTTATTCCTAATTCTAGAATATGCAGCAATGTGTGAACAATAAAGATAAATTATACAGAAGTTAGCACAATTTCCCTAGAAATTAAAAAAAAGTAAAGCTATCAATACAATAAATTAGTTTCTACTATAAACAACCTCAAATGTAAAAGTTCAGTAAATGTTAAGTATATAGTTAGAAAACTAAGAATCATATGAAAGCAATTTAGTTTCTTTTAATAGATATTAATCTCCAAAATAGCAATTCTGAATTTTAGTAGAAGTTAAAATAAAGTTTGCCTAAATCAAAATAAAATCTAATGCTTTTAAATAAACTTAACTGGTAAAGACAATCACTAATCTAAGAAAATCATCTGTAATTGGAATCTTATAATCCACAAGGACAAAAAGCAAAACAAATAAAATCAAAAGCCAGGAAAGCTCATCATGTTAGTTAAAATGTATGACCAGAGAAAGACAGTGCATATTTAAATTTAAATTTTTAATTTCAATTAAAAAATACATTGCCATTCTTCCTCCTTGATTTGAACATCCTTATCCCATCCTTCTTGCTTATTCCACTCCCTGAAGTTCTGGAAGTTCTCTTGGATGTCTTCAGTTGTACCATCCCAATAGTTTGAGTTAATTCAGAGTTTATCTTTCATGGTCATTTTGCCTTCGGGGAAGAGCTGAAAGGTACAAGGTTCCAGATCCAGAGAGTAAAGTGATGCAGATGCACCATTACATTATCAGAAGCCAGTCTTTCCACTGCATTCACCATATTTTCATCACACCTTATAAAGACATAACAAAGAGGACTTCCAGAACTGCTTCAGAAAGTAGTGAGAATAATATGATAAGTGTACCTGAAATGAGGAAGCTTAATGACAATATGTCTTTTACTGTAATTATAAATTTTAAATATTCATTACATATTTTGATCAAGAATTGCATACAATTCTTTTACAGTATGAACTGCAGTTTCTTCATGTACATTATTGGGCAATAACATCACAGAGTTGTAAGAACTAGAAATAATTTATCTAGTCTTGTATCATAGTTACTATGCATATTACTATTTCCTGGGGAAAACTTGTTGTCTATGCATAAGATAAATTTGATATTATTGTTCGCTAGGTGGCAGTGGCATTTGCTGAGATTATATACAACAGATTGTGTACTTTTTTTTTTTTTTTTTTTTAAGGATTTTTGAGACAGGGTCTCGCTTTGTGGTTCAGGCTGGCCCTGAGCTCAGCCTCAAACTCACATCACAGCAATCCTCCTGCCTCTGCCTCCCGAGTGCTGGGATTACAGGCGTGAGCTACCATGCCTGGCACTTGGTATGTGGTACTGGTTGCTGCTGGGCGTGAGTCTCCACGCCCAGTATGGTATGTGGTTACCGGGGCTCGAACCCGGGTCCTTGCGCTTGCAAGACAGGTGCCGGAACCACTGAGCTAACTCGCCGGCCCTGTACTTTTTATTTTGAGATAGGGTTTGACTTTGTACTTCAGGCTGGCTCTGAGATCACTATGTAGCCCAGGCAAGCCTCAAACTCAGCAATTCTCCTGTCTCTGCCTCTCCAGTGCTGAGATTACAGGTGTGAGCCACCCTGCCTGGCACTGTGGTATGTGGTACTGATTGCTGGTGGGCACGAGTCACCACTCCAGGCATTGTTTTATGTGGTTACCGGCCATTGAACCCAGGCCCTTGCACTTGCAAGGCAGGTGCCAGAACCACTGAGCTAAATCCCCATTCCAGATCATGTACATTTTGACATGACAAAGCAGTTTTGTAAGATTTGGAATAAAAAAGGAAGGAAAACTCTTGCATGTAGCTACCAAATCTAGCGCAGTAAAATAACTCTTACCCAAAGCGTAAATATTCTTTTAATTTCCTTTATAATCCCTTAAACTTGGAGTGCTCAGTGAAGTTGGTTATATTCAGACCTAGCGGCCTCATTACTCTTTGAACTAACATGATGGATTCCATGCTGAATAATTCCTTAAAAATTTCGACCTTATGTAAATCATATTAACTCTCTAAACTTTAATTCTGTACCCATAACAAATAGAAAAAGCCACCAAATGAGTTAGTGTCCATACAGAATCCAGTACAGTAAGTTTGCAGTCACTGTATACTCTTATTTATAATGTACTCATAAATATCAATACTTTTAAGTGATAAAATCTTATTTTCTCCCTGCCAAAAGATTACTTCCTAATCTCTAGTCATTCTTTTTTCAATATGGAAATTAACTATTTTTTAAAAATGACAAGGGTCTAAAGAGAATGAAAAATTTTAAGAAATGTTTTATTTCCTGGCATTGTACTGCATTTAAATTATTCCAATATTGGTTAGGCACGATAGAAAAATAACAAAACCTGAAAGCTGAGGTGCTTCAATGAAAGAAGTCAGTCAAATTTACCCTATTTTGATAAGAGGCACTTAGGAACCAAATCAATACATCAAATTAGTAGTGGGGCCAGGATTAATGTTGGGTATTAATGGAATAAAATTTATTATCTTTTTAATTAATAAAGCTGGATACTTACACTGCCATGTAATCAAATAATGCACTGTCAGTGACTTCAGATACAGGCCTTTTTAAGATTTCTAGATCTGGAAGAGACTTCCAGTCAACAGATGACCAACAAGGGAGATCCCGTAAAAGAAAATATCTCCACAGAATTGGATCCCGTACAATTTCATTCCAATAATGATTTGTACTTCCCAACTGACATAGATCATGTGGTGAAAGAAAGGACAAAATATATAGTTGTACATCAATCTGAAATAGAAGAAATCAATAAGAGAAAATGAATAATTTATCTTAGAATGTTATTGCTTGATGATAGAGAACAATCATTATACTGAATAACTAAGGTCAATAGAAGTAGTTAATAATTAAATCTATCATTCTGAAGTCATTTTCCTTCCAGAAGGGGAGAATCCTAACTGAGCACTCTAATTTTTGACACATTGAAGCATCTCTGAAAAATTAAGCACTGTCTTGCTGCTTTTCAGGTACAATAAGTGGTTCTTTTAATTTCTCCTGATGGATATTTTAATACTTGTTATTTAAGTAAATCAAGGAAAGGAAATAATTAAGGAAATAATTTGTTCTTCAAAATAAAATCTCTATCAAGTAGTCAATTTTCTGATTTTATCATTAGATCAAATTAAAGAACGCAAATTTGCCAACTGAATTCCTCTATATAAAGCCTCTATATATGGAATCTAAAAAAAGATGACAAGTAGAAGGAAGACTATTATTGGAGGAAAGGAATGTGGAGAAGGGTATACAGGAGGTGGATGTGATAAAGGTAAAAATGATTAAAGTATGTTATGTATTAAGTATGAATTTTCAAAAATGAAAATGATTAATCTGTATAACCAATTAAAAGAGAGTAGAACAAAACTACATTGAGATTCCATCTCACCCCAGTCAGAATGGCTGCTCTTAAAACGAAAAACAATATATGCTGCTGAGAACGCAAAGGAAGCACCTACCTACACTGCTGGTGGGAAAATATATTACTACAGCTGCTTTGGAAATCAGTACAGTGGTTCCTCAAAAACTAAACACAGAACCACATGACTCAGCTATGTGATTCTTCTTACCTGTATGAAGGATTTAAGACCAGCATACCATGGGAAAATTCATTTACAGTAGCAGAATCCACAAAAACCAAGATAAAGAACCAGCCTAGGTGCCCATCAACAAGAAAAATATAAAGAAAATGTGTTATACATATATATGCTTATATATTTTTTATATATAACAGTAATATTTAGTTATAAAGAATGAAATTAGGTCATTTGCAGAAAAATGGATGAGAGAGATAAGTGAAATAAACTAGACTCAGGAAGGCAAGTAGCAAGTAACATATTTTTGTTAATATGTGGAATCTAGAGAGAAAAAAATAGTAGGAAGACTATTATTAGACAAAAAGAAGGGAGTACGGTAAGGGGAAAAGTGTGTGGGGGGCAGATTCAGGGAAACACAAATGATCAAAATGTTATATGAATGTATGAAAATACTACACTGAAACCTAGTGTTCTCTAAAATTAATATGCACTAATAAAATATATTTTTAAATATTTCAAGAACAGTAAGTAACAGTACTGTTCTGGATACTGTCATGGTAGGAGATGGAATCTTAATGTAGTTGTGTGCTATTCTTTTAATTGGTTACACAAGGGGAAGGACCTTCAGGCATTCTAAGGCTGCAGTTTTCAACTTGGGATGAATGTCAAGATAAGATGTTAATAATCCAAATGAGAACCAGAATAGCAGTAAGTACACAGAATTTGTATTTAACATGAATGTGCATAATATTTATGTTCTGTTGTAGGGGGATAGTGTGACATTTATTTTGGAGTGGTCTCAGATAATTACAAAATCGTAGGGGCGTGTTCTGATACACCAGGCCTGCGAGGGGTGACGCCGAGGGCCCAGGAAGTGTCGTCTCCCGAGCCGGATGTGGCAGGTGTCGCAGTCCTACACGCCACTGCTGAGGTGAGAAACCTGGGGGTGGTCTGGCCGCCCACCGGGTGCAGTGAACGCGAGTTTCGCTGTGGAAGTACAAGGGGTCGAGGCCGGGCGGGGCCGATAGGCCCGGCGCGCTCACCGGCAGTCGCATCAGGATACTGGTCTCCTCACCCGCCTCCTCCCGGGAGGCCGTCCGCGCCGGCCTCTCCTTGCCCACCGACTGCCAGAACGTCCTCCAACCGCTAAGGATGGCCGACTCCAGGCGGCCCCAGTCGCTGGGGGGCGGCGGCTCGCTTCCCGCCATGGCCTCCACGCCGCGGGGGACGCTGCGGCGCCGCCCACGCGCCCGGCCGCGCCCCGCGCCCCCAGCGGTTCCCGCCCAGTGGCCCGCCCGCTCGGTCTAAAGGAGCTGCGCCCCGCCCGGCACGGACCGACGCCGGCTGGCCTATCCCCGCCCGCGGTCACGGCCAGACCCCTCCCTCCAGGCCTCTCATTGGCCTCGCTGACCTCGCCCAGGCTCCGGAACCCCGCCCTGTATGACTTCCTGATTCCGCCAGACGCGCCCCCTCTGGGCCGCGAGTCCCACGGCCACGTCCCCGCGTCTCTCGGACTCCAGCTTAGTCCACAGGCGGCCCTCCTCCACGACCCTGGGTTAAAGCATTGCTTGGCCGCGCTAGGTGTATTTGTTGTTACCAGTTTTCTGTCCATTCTCGTGATTAGCAAAAATTGAAACCAGAGGGACACTCGAGTTTGGCAGCTTACACGATATCAAAGACGCTGGAGACTGACCTTGGATGACTAGCACATTGTGATTATGGAGATGGAAACTTGTAGGACAGCCAAAATTATCGGGCCTAGTCCCTTTAATAGCCATTTACTTTCAGCTATTGTCCATGACCTAACATCCTTGTGACTGTTATGTAAAACTCTGGAAATACATTGCTAAACTTAGCAGATCTCTAGCCTCCACCAACCCTAAAGCTAAGAATATTGCAACATCTGAAACCTGTGACAAAGATCAGCGACTTTGTTAACAGTCCTTTTACCTAATACTCCACCGATATTTTTGGTATATATATATAGATAGCTAGCTAGCTAGCTATAGATACATATTTATGGCCTTTCTTCTGTGGCTAAGTTCATGTTCCTTCTTACATGGTGAACATGTAATTCGGGGTAAACAATCATATTTGCAGACCAAGATCATTTGCATTTGACTCCAAATAAACTATTTCCTTGAAGCAAGCAGAGTTGTTATTTTATATCCGTAATTCCAATCATGAGACCTCCTACTAAAATGAGGAGTCCTACCACACAAAAATATAAGTATATTTAAAAAAACCTGCCTGTTATAACCTCATAAAAAGGGAGAAAAAGAACCCCAAAACTAGAAGAGAACCCAAATGCAGTATTGTTGAAAAACTTCTCCAAACTAAAGCCTATTTTGCTTTTTACTTTTAAAAAGGCTTTAAGAAACCAGTTTTCCCTGACCATATCTACACACCAGAAGAACTGAGATACCTATCCTAGCCATTTCTTCTGAAACCTGTTTCTCATCTAGAATGACCAGTATGACAAAGAAGGAGGCAGTGTTTATTGGGCAACATGTTCCTTACTCATTAGTTCTGGGTACTGGACACTCTAAATTTGGATGTGGAATGAGGTATGCCTCCATGCAGAACTTCTCAGACATGCAGGAAAATAATTATAGCTAACTCTTGTGCTTTCACAGTGGCTTGGCACTGAACTAAAGCACTCTGAATATTCATTTTATCTCCAGAATTCTGTCAGGCAGATAGTAATATTCGTGTGCTTTAAGAAAGGATATTATGGCCTAGAAAGACTAACTAGCTTACGTGGAGTTACAGTTAGGAAATAGAGCTGTGATTTACATTGATCTTCTGCCTCTAGAACATACTATACTTCTTTCCATTATGCTACCTTGTCTGAAAATTGTTAGGACCAAAAGAAATAATATTTAGAACAATAATCAGATAATAGATGCTCTCATTTCATGACAAAATATAGAAGAAAAAAACAAACAAGTAGAGACATGGTTTTTATTTTTTAAAAATTATATGCTTCAAAACATTATACTTGGAAACTTGCACCAAAAGTAGGAAAAATAAAACAAAAACCAGTAATACAAATACATAATGCATTTTTATTATGGCTATATTAAATGTATTTTAATGTAACACTTCCATAATATGTTATCTAATTAAAAAGACACACAGAAAAATGCTAAGAGAAGACTACAGAATTTTGGATTCTGTGGCAGATAAGGTATGTTTATCCTGGAGCCAGAAAAAGGGGCCCTGAAAGGAGAGAGAAAAGAGACCATCTAAAACTAGCATATTAATCAACTGTGGGCTTTAAAAAATGCCATTAAAATGAATCTGGGAATGCCGTTAGATACAGCTTTCACTGTAGTGAATATCAGAGAACCTACAGGAGACTGTGAAGCTAGGAATGTAATTTTACAGTGGGATTGACCACTCTTGAGTCTCAACTTACTGTTCTATAAGCAAAGGAATAAGGAAAGAGTTGTGATTTTTATTTTAATCAGCATCAACCAAGTCAAAGTCAGAAATCTTATCAATGTTGGAAAATAGGGCCTCAAGTAAGTCTTAAAGACCAGCTGACATCAGAAAATTCATGCTGGGAAAATCATACAAATTTAAGGATCTTGAACATTTTAAATTTCAGTAACTATCAAATAATCCAAAATGAGGACAAATCCCAAGTATAAAAATGCAACAAGGTCTTTAGGTAATACTTACTCATTAGTAAAGCCCATACGGAAGAGAAATCCCTTACATATAACAAAAAAGAGGTCATAAGTAGTTACTTATTTTTTATTATCAGAACATTCATAAGAAAACATAATATTGTCCTAGATACACAAGGCATTTGGCCAATAGGGTAGAATCTGAAAACAAATACTATAGTAGTAGACAGGTGACGCCTTCCCAAGTACTCCCATAAAACAGCACCCAGGTCCCAGTGATCTTATTCGGCACATCCTTACCCTGCTATATTCTTCACAGCACTTAACACATTATAGTTTATTTCTCCAAATACTTTGTCTAACTTTCTTCACTAGAATACAAGCTCTGAAAAAGGAGTGCATTTACAAAGCTATTTCCTCTGTACCCAAAACAAAATATGATATGTATTAGTTAATGGAATAAATAACTTGTAGTACTTTCCTCATGTGGAGTGTTCAGTAAACTGAGGTTATTTCATTCTAAATGAAAGAGAATTTACTTAGTCGGCTTTCACACATACAGAAATATGCTCTTTGTAACACAGCAGAGTAAAAAACATTTATAACTTTTATGGTCTACAAATTACTCTCCACTTGTTTTCAGGATGAAAAGTTATACAAAAGCACCCAGTAATACCCTCATAATTACACTGACAGTGAGTCCACAAGGGTCATGCACACAAAATGGAAGCTCCCAGTTTCTGAAGATAAAATTCTGTTTCTCAAGTTCAGAATCTAAGAATATTTGACTTCTGTAAGGACCGAATATTTCTCTGTTAGCTTGGCAACCACTAGTGTAGCGGACAAAGCAGTTTGGAATCAAATAGTAGCAACCCTTTTGTGCAGTTTGGCACTAGAATCATGCCTAATTAATTCAAGAAAATAAGAGCTTGCTGTGCATTAAACTCTGTATATTAAATTTTTAAAATATAACATGTATGATAAAGCAGCATGATAAGTTTGTTAACGTGGGAAGGGAAAACTAAGGAAACTTAACAAGGGAGCATCTAATAAAAAGAACCGAAAAAAAAAGCCTTTGGACACAGTGTTAATGAACCTGCATCCTAAAAGATAAACATATATTCACTTAGCCACACAGAAGGGAATAGAAGTAATGACATTTAAAAACACTGAGGCTGAAAAAATATAAGCACATTTGGCAAAAGAAGTGGAAGTACTTGATTGATCATGATCTCCCACAGAAGAACAGTCTGTGCTTCTAAAACACATACTAAAAATGGTTTATATCTTCGTTCGTACCCAGAAAACAAAAGGTATTTTCTTTTCTTTTGCAGTACCAGGGATGGAACTTAGGTCCTTGTGCATCCATGGTAGGCGCGGTACCACTTGAGCTCTACGTGCCAAAACCCTAACTAACATGATCTTGGCTGTGTAAGAATAACCCAAGGGGCTGGGGAGGGACAAGAGTAGTTTTCCCTACACCCTAAAAGCTCTTTTAAAAATTTATGTTTACAAATAAGGAGCCTGTTTTCAGTGTTTGAACACTGGACTGAACATGATGGTAGAGATGAGTCTGGGAAGACAGGCATTTGTGTTTTTCTGCCCGACAGCTGAGCCCAAAATGAAAACACGTAAAACATAAAACACTCTGCATGGAAGATGAGGATCTACTTTGATACAATAAACTTAAAATTACACGGGCTGTTTGTCTGAAGTGGCTAGGGTTCTTGTACTAGTTTTGAGTCACTCTGATATTACAGGTGATAGAAAAAGAAAGTGAAATAAATAATATAAGAAGAGTATTTAGAGTAAAAAGGAGAGAAAATTATAGGACAGGAAGAGAACAGAACTTTAATAAAGATCAATATGCTAAAAAGAGGCAAAAATGAAAAGCAATAAGAGAAATGAGGGTAACAGCATAGATGAAATCTTGTAGCATAGATTTCTGTCATTAGGATGCAATCATCTCTTTTCCTAAAATGGGGCGAGGGAAAATGAGTAAACCTGGTTAACAGTACTTGATGTTACAGTCTTGGTTTTCTGTCTGGTACAGAGGAGGGGAGAAAGCCCGAAGAAAATGAACTATAGTGGGAAGCCACAGTAGGAAAAGATACAAAGGCCACCCTAGTAAAAATCCAAAGGCTTGCTGTAATGAGGGATCTTCGAAAGCAGAAGTGAGACACTTGTAATTCTACTTTGACTGACTCTATGCTTTTCCCATAAAGCATACTACATGTTAATGAGAATACAGATTAATTAAAGGATTACAGGTTAATCAGAGAACTGATTCAATGCTAAGCGCGTGCAAAATGAGTGGCCTGAAAGACAAGAGGAAGGGGGAAGCAGCAGTTTGTATGATGGGCACACAAGGAAGTAAAAACATCTGAAAGAGGAGTACTAACAGGAGCATTTAAGAAAAGCAGGCTGTGAAGAGGCTCCAGACTGCAGAATAAAAGTAAAAGAAAAGAAAGTTCAACAAATTTAAGGAAGTAAAAAAGTTGGCAGGATGAGAATTGGCATAAGTTACTGAAACTGAGAATTTCAGAAAGTCTAATCCCAGATAGTTGGGATTCAAGGTATACATGTGGGAAGGAGGCTGCTGGAATGTGACAGTCATTTGGGCAGCAATCTAGTTTATAGCAAGATTCAGAGAGATCAGCCCAAGATAACAGTAGGAGTTGAGGTAGACAGAAAGACAGTGAGCAAGTTATCAAGTTAGGCTCCTTGACCTTTAGTATTTCACCAACTATTAAAAGCAAATAATATAAAAATTTCAAAACAGTATGAAAAGATCTACCCTAACAGCATAAAGACTAAGTTGTGGTTTTTATCTTCATTACTTTAGAAAACATGCATTTTAAATAAAATAGGAAAATAATTTTTACATTTTTATAAAACATCTAAAAGAAGTAAAAATTTTAATCTAGACTAGTAATACCTGGCAAAATAAACAACTGATTTCTTTGTGGAGCCTTTTGTTATTTATATTAGAAATGAAGTCTAAATATTAGTCATAATCTTTCATTTTGTCTAAATTTAAATTACTAGGTAATCAAAGCAATGAGGTGAACTCATTTTAATGTCTGAAGCATAGCAAACTTCAAGACAGGGAGGTTAAATTTTGTGTGTGTTAGATATACTTTATCAGAATTTTAAAGTAATCTATAATGTATTAGGGAAAAGAATTACACTAAAGTTAACTTGGTTTTCCTTACTAGTAACAGGATATCTGGCTCAAAGTGAGATAGAATAATATATACACCAATTTAGAAATTAGAAGAATCATTTCTACATAGACTTCAGAATATATAGTGAAAGATGATGATAGTATTTTTAAAAGGGTAACCTAACCACACTGGATAGCTTTATGTAGTGTAATGTTTTAAATGAGTGTCTATATGTCTTCTTTTCTGAAACTTTTTTCCATTTCATGGATCTTTTTGTCCTTCTGACCACAAGGACTAGAAGCACTACTAGTTACAGCGATGCTGGAAGAAGTTTAAAATTTGTTTCGCATTTGTTGTGTTCCACTCTTGTTCTTTCAGGGGTCCTTCACACACAGATACATACTTTTTCAAAATTTTTTCTCCAACTTCTCGAAAATCCAAGGGTTCTTTATGTGTTGGGCAGCTGGCTCCAATATCAGTATCCACTTCATGATTATCTGGCTGCTGATCTGCACAGTGCTTCAATCCCCAGTAGCACATTTCTCCACTGTACATCATAGCCAGCAAATGAATGTCACTAAATATTCCTGGGAAAGGAATTGATGTTGACATGTTAGAATTAGAACTTTAGAAAGAAACTCTAATTATTAAATACTAATACGTTCCTAGTCATTAAACACTGTTCATCGTGGGCCTGGGATTTGGCTCAGTAGTTCCAGTGCCTGCTTTGCGAATGCAAGGGCAGGCGTTGATCCCCAATAACCACATACAACAATGCTGGGTGTGAAGATTCATGCCCATGAACAATCAACCACATACCACAGTGCAGGGCGTGGTGGCTGATGCCTGTAATCCCAGCACTTGGGAGGCAGTGGCAAGAGGATTGCTATGAGTTTAAGGCTGAGCTCAGGGCCAGCCTGAGCTACAAAAGTGAAATCTATCTAAAAAACAAAACAAAACAAACAAACAAACGCATTCATCTCATTCAATAAGAATTTAGAAAGCCCAACATCACTAATACAACTCTACTAGCTCTTCTACTTTACCTACATAAGAGAAATAGCATATTGACAAAACCAGAATATTGTCAAAGAATTTTTTAAAAGAAACATTTAAGTATTCTTAACCTTTTGAAGTGAGTCCTTTCAATGATCTTTAATTTTACCTGTAAAACCCTTCAAATACATAAACCCCAAATTCTACCTTAAAACCTCAAAATATTTAAAGCCCCTGAATTCCATTCATGAACACAAGTTTTATTCTGGAGTATGTCCCGGAGCTGCTAATGTAGCAAGTCTACATCATATACCTAATCTATTTCTCTAAAAACACAACCAAAAGTATCATGTGCCAACATGTCTTTGAAACCATACAATTTTTTTTTGAGACAGTGTCTCAGTTTTGTACTTCAGGCTGGCCCTGAGCTCACGATGTAGCCCAGGCAAGCCTTGAACTCACAACAATCCTCCTGCCTCTGCCTCCCGAGTGCTGGGATTATA
This sequence comes from Petromus typicus, assembly GCA_004026965.1. Taxonomy (NCBI): domain Eukaryota; kingdom Metazoa; phylum Chordata; class Mammalia; order Rodentia; family Petromuridae; genus Petromus; species Petromus typicus. The sequence goes on along the minus strand of PVIR01003409.1, from coordinate 60,033 downwards.
GGCGTGAACCACAATGCCCAACACTGTGATCTGTGGTACTGATTTCTGATGGGCTTTAGTCACCACACCCTGCAATGTGGTATGTGGGGATCAAACTGGGGAACTTGAGCTTACAACACAGACACCAGAACCACTGAGCTAAATCCCCAGCCCCTACAATTCAAATTATTAAAGATGTTATTTATATCCAACATGCTTTGTATTCCTAGGACAGAGAAATGCACTGCAAAATTTTCATCGAAAGTTGAATGCATTCTTAAATTATTCCAATAGATAATTAAACATTTATGTTATACATAGCACACTAATTTAGTAGGAAGATAAAGGAATCTAGAATCAAAGGGGATGAATTACTGGTTTTTGACTTTGAGCAACACACCAAAGCTGAAATTCAAGTTATAAATTTGAAAAACTAAGATACCACATACCCTACACAATTCAGAGTATTCTTAAAGAACCTGTGCAATTAAAAGTTTGTTTCAGAAAAAAAAAAGACACTCAAATACATGGCTATTTAGCTTAACATCACTGAAGTACAAATAAATGATTTATACAAGTACAAAGTGCTTCTGTTCCTAGAAAAGGTTACCTCAAGTAAATGAGCAAAATAAACTCAGCTGTTCACGTGATATGGTTTAAAAGGAACTGACTATGTTGGCACTACATATGAAAACTATGACTTTCAATCCTTTTCTTCTCTATTGTTTTGAATCTACTGCAAGCTTTTTAGTTTCAGAATTTGCCCTTCCAGCTATCACCTTCACTGCAAACTCAACTTATAAATAGTAGCAAGAGAAGCAATAGTTGCAGTAGAATTGCTGACTCATTAGTATTATATCAATAAACAAAAACTAACAAAATAATATGAGACTTGCATTCATAAAAATAAGACTATATTTTATATTTATGACAACATGCATGTATTATATACAATATATATTACAAAGGAAAGGTATTTCCTTTACTTTATTCCCTTGTAGTTAAAATAAACCTCAAAGAAAAACAGTTATAGCATTAGATATTATTCAGAATTTTCTATTAGATATGGCATTTCATTAAATGTATATCATTTTTATTTGTGTGATCCCATTGTTATTCTCAAAGTAAACAAACAGCATTGGTGGTACAGTGGTTAGTATAGCTGCCTTCCCAGAAAAAAAGACAACAACAGAGCAACACATGCTGCATAACTCTAGACTTATGTTTACTATATTCTATACAAAGTACTTCCTTCTGAAGCTGAAGGACTCTGGATCTGAAGGAGAAAAAGACAAGAATGTTCTGATGTCACAGAACCACTGTTCCAGTCCTGGGCCTTTATCATGTGAAAGAGATCTAAATATATACCTTGTTTCTACTTTGACAGCATTTCAGGTCCAATCTAGTTCTGCTCACAGTGACACAAGATGCAAAATAAATAAAAGTGACATGATACAAAACTCTCCCAAAATTACTAATCAAAAGAGATTAGAAATATTTATATTATGTGACAAGATTTTAATCTTTGAGTATCTTAAAATGTGTTCATTTTTTGTTATAACCTAGATTAAAATATATTTAAATCAGAATAAAATATTTTTAAAAGTCTAAAGAGAGATTATATTACCTGCACTCAGTAATTTAGCTGTGTCTAGGTCTTGGAAAGAAACTCCTTCATTTAACTGGATAGGACACCGATAGTTTAGCATCTGTAGCAAGTAACTGATCCCATCAACAAGGTACTAAATAAAAATAAAAGCCAAAGAATAGAAAGTTTTGTATGCAGAGCCACATAAACTTCAATTATTACATGTTTCTGTCTTACTTAAAAGATAAATCTAATCTTTATTACATTTCAGTGTTGTTAGGGACTTAGCACCTCCAAGATTTTCAGCAGTGAGAATCTCACAAGCAGTGAGAATGCAAAAACAAAAAGGGAAAAACAAAATGCTAATGGGCTTCACTAATATACTGGTCAAAAATGTTATTAGAGAAGAAAAAGGACAGCTACAAGTGTTTTAAAACAAAAAATACCTATGTAACTTAGAAACATATACGAAAATGTGATCTCTCATTTCCAAGTCCAACTAATTAACTATGTATATTCTACCCAAAGTTCAAACACACAGTGATACAATACTAAGACCCAGGTCTTCGAATTTAATGATCTGCCCAGAACAGACTGAGAGGACCACAATTTTCACAGAGCAGGGACACGTGGGTTTTTGAGAGATCGTTTGCTGACAGAGAGAGGCTCAAAGCACAGTATTTTTTTCAGGTTAAAAAAAAAATACATGCCAAGAAACTCATATAGTTTGTATTTTAAAAAATAAAAATCTAGAATTAAAACAAAAAACAAAAACAAAGAAAAACAAGAAACACCCAAAATGACAAAGTGCTTTTTTTCCCATTACCTATTTTGTTCTTCACAGCAATTCTAATTGGTTTAAAATTACACAGCTAGTAAGTAAAAGATGTAGTAATATAATAAACACAATTTTTTGAAACCTATAAATGTCAACTAAAAATTTATAAGAAACCTCTTTTTACCTTTTTAAGTAAACTAGATTTTCTCAAGAGCCACTCTCTTCTTTTAGTGAGTGAATGACAATACATATAGAGTAAAGCTCCTCTTCTCCAGGAGAGACATTCCAGTAGCTCATCCCCAAGCAAACTGCAATGCTGAAACACAAAGCACATGAGTAAAAGAGAAACCTGACTTCTGTAGCAGGCAAACTGCTAACCCTTGGGTAATTTAAAACACCCTTCATTTCACAATGGTTACCTCGGAATCAATAGAAACATAAAAATCTACTGCTACATTAAAATAAAAATATCTCTTCAATTTACTGCTATACAAAGTTTTTAAAAAACATTGGTAGCAAATTCTAACATATCCAAAATGTATGTAGTACATAATCTGATTTTCAAAAAAACCTTTCAGAAATGTTACTTGAATAATATTCCTCAGTGGAAATGAGAAACTAAGAATCAGATCACTGGAATGAAACAATAAAAAGTTACACAAAGTAATTTTTTTTTTTTTTTTAGATTTTTTGAGACAGGGTCTCGCTTTGTGGTTCAGGCTGGCCCTGAGCTCAGCCTCAAACTCACATCACAATCCTCCTGCCTCTGCCTCCTGAGTGCTGGGATTACAGGCGTGAGCCACCACGTCCAACACTGTGGTATGTGGTACTGGTTGCTGCTGGGTGTGGGTCTCCATACCCAGTATTGTTATGTGGTTACCGGTGAATCGAACCCGGGCCCTTGCGCTTGCAAGACAGGCGCCGGAACCACTGAGCTAACTCCCCGGCCCCTACACAAAGTAATTTTAATAAATCAAAATTCTTTAAATTGTGGATGATTTGTTTCATAATTAGCTTTTCCTAATAAATACACAAAGCAAAGAAAATATATTGATTAAAGATGAGAAAGTATTTGCTTAAAAGAGTATCTAGGACTACCGGCCAAGGATATAGCTCAGTGGTTCTGGCATCTGCCTGGCAAGTGCAAGATCTCAAGTCTGATCTCCATAGCACATATCACATGCCAGGTGTGGTGGCTCACACTGGTAGCCCCAGCACTCCAGAGGCAAAGGCAGGAAGATCTCCTCGAAGTTTTGTGTAGCTCTGTATCTAATTGTGAGTGTCTAGGACTAGAGATGGAAACCTGGGAATCATCTAATAAGAGATGACTATACAAACTATGTGAACAAGTGAATATTGGGATGAAGGAAATCCTTCTGGAGAGTGCCTATAATTCTAAAGTGGAGGAGAGGAGAGATGCTAGGAAAAGAGTAAAAGAAGGCTTCTTAGAGACAGAGGAGAAGAGTGTGCAGGGGCTCCAAGGGACTGGGTGATCAGTGCAAAGAAAGGCAGCACATGTACAGGAACATCAGGACTGTAAAAAGTACAACAGACAAGGTGATCAGGTCATCAATGACCTTCCAGGAAGCAAAGAATTTGCAATAGTAAAAGGAGTAAAAGCAGCGAAAATCTATGTTCAAAAAATGGTTATTGCTAGGTATGGAGGCACACGTCTACAATCTCAGCACTCAGGTCTCTGAGGCAGGAGCACTGCTGAGACCTTGAGGCCAGCCTGGGATACAGTAAGTTAAAGGCTAGCCTGAACAACACAGTGAGACCCTGTCTCAACAAACAAATAAAAAGCCCAACAAAACAAAATAAAAACCCAAACAAACAACTAATAAAGAAGAAAATTATGAGGTAAATACAAGTCCATTACGCAAAAAATCTGGGAATATTTAGTAAAATATGATATTATAATGTGACATTGGTCTGTAGTGTTGTTCTCTTATCTCCCTCTTTTAATCTTAAAACAGAAATAACACATTTAAGAAAAAACAGTCTTGAAAGAGCAAGATAGCAAGAACTAGCAGCATTCCCGCATAATTCACAGTGCAAAACTTACTTTTGGATGCATATTATTTTCTTTAACTAAAATTTCTGGTTCTGAAAGAAAATTAATCAGCTCTTTTACTTTCTGTGAAGAAGAGTCTTCAGGAAAATCTTCATCTACTAGCTTGTTCTCCTCAAAGTATGTCATGTCCAAAATGGCCTAAACAGGTAAAAAGCATCTATAAATGATTTAAACTTGAAGCAATGTGCTCTTTAAAATTTAACTCTGTATACATAGATGCTTTAGTAGATAATGTTTTAGCATATTATTTACATTTAGGAAGTAGGAAAATGAATAATTTCAGACATTATAGAAAACCTCAGGGATATTCTACTAAAATACTGGATTAATGATTATCTTATTTCTCTCAAGAAGTAATATGGAAATTTATATTTTAATTAAGATATTACTCATATATAATTATGAAAGATGACATAATATTTTATTTTTTACTATTTATACATATATAATCCCTGAAATTTTTCTAAATGCCTCCAGTACTTAGGTTACCTACTTTAGTTCTGTATAATGGATCTTCAGCACATTCATTTTCCTGAATGCACAACTAGTAGTTGGGGGATATATATATTGACACCCAACAGTGGAAACATATATCAACACATGCTATTAAAACTCTTAGATCCCAGCCATCCTAAATATAAGCAATGCTCTATTCAAGCACATTGAATCTTCCTAATCTTTTTTGTTTTTTAAATCAAGTAGATAAAAACAAAGAAAACTAAATTCTAGAATCAGTTCTAAATCTAATCATCCTATCTAACCAAGAACAATTTTAACTGATTAAAATTATCTTTCTTAAACCTGTTTCTTCAATGATAAAATGACAAACTGAAGTAATGTCTTTCAAGTATTTAAGTGGTATGTATTACTGCGTGGAAAGCCTAAGTCAGAGAAGATATCAATATCCTATGGAAGACGATCTATTGACTGAGTCAGAAGTGGAATTCAAAGGAATGTAGAAAATTTAAATCTGTACATCTAGATCTTCTGGCTTACTCTTCATATCAGGTTAAAATGTTTAAGACACCTTCATCTCAAAGAAATGACATCTACCATATATAGACAAGAAAGGAAGTCTTCTGAAAGCAAAGAAAGCCAGACAAATGTCCTGCCAAAGTATAGCAGCTTTTAGAGGTTTGTTAGTAACTGGTATAAGATATCTGCAAGATATTCTTTTGGACACCTATCAATACTCCTCAAAAATCTTAATCATTAGGATACTGCTTCAAAGTGTCAAGTCTAAATGCTTTAATCATACAGTACTTTTAACAAGTTGATCACATTTTAAAATAAAATGCCACAGTCAACATCCATTTCAATACCTGTGTATAAAGTTCAAGAAGACTGGATGGATTTGAACATTCCTTCTCTTCTCCACACAAGAGTTTCAATTTTTCTAGCGCTGCAGAGGCCCGAATTAAAAAATGATCTTTAAAAAATAAAAATATGATTATTTAACATATATTCTGACTCCACTTAAAGTTATGTATCTGAAATGATGAAACAAAATGATATTATGGCATATGGGGAAACAACAAGAGAGTAATAATATCTTAGGCAAAGCACAAAATACATCATAATACTGAATTTTAATTAAAGTTAACATGGAAAGTTTTCTAAAAAGCAAGATTGAAAAGTTTATATTTGGGCCGGGGAGTTAGCTCAGTGGTTCCGGCGCCTGTCTTGCAAGCGCAAGGACCCGGGTTCGATTCCCCGGTAACCACATAACAATACTGGGTGTAGAGACCCACGCCCAGCAGCAACCAGTACCACATACCACAGTGCCGGGCGTGGTGGCTCACGCCTGTCATCCCAGCACTCGGGAGGCACAGGCAGGAGGATTGTGATGTGAGTTTGAGGCTGAGCTGAGGGCCAGCCTGAACCACAAAGCGAGACCCTGTCTCAAAAAAAAAAAAAAAAGAAAAGTTTATATTTACTGTTAGTATTTCTTCAATGTAGTTTGTATTCTCATAATGCTAGTGAACTCAAAATGTTTAAATAATAGATATGTAACTTTTACTGGAATAATATGAATACTGTACATAAATCTACAGAAAGCGTTTCTGCTGAAAACATGTAATATCATAAATGTAAATGGAAATGTTTCCTGAAAGAACACAACTGACTAAGTCAAATGCTTTATAAAGTATCACCACCACTGTGAGCAACTATAACTTTATCATAATGTTTGTAGCAGGTACAATTGAAGTTACATAATGCCTCGTTTATTTTATTTCTTTAAAAGCTAGAAATTGAACAAATTACTTCATTTCTTCAAAACGTGGAAGACAAGGCACAAAACACTTCTGATATGCCTATTAATCAGAACACAGCCAATCTCTTTCACTGCCTTTTAATGTTTTCACTTTCTTTACCATACTCCCTCTTCTGTCTTTCAGCTTTTTTAATGTGTTTATACCAAAGTATTATCTTTCCTTCTGCATGACCCCATGTAGTACAATTAGATATGCCTACTCTAGTGTAAGATACTAAAGTGTCTCAGCTTTCCTGTCAGTGCTTCTCCTCTGAAATACAATCCACTTTCTCTGTATCAGCCAATGGACAGATCATGTAGTATTTACTGTGAGTCTTTTTTTTAGACAGATTGTAATTCAGGCTGGCCCTGAACTCACTATGTAGGCCAGGTTAGCTTCAAACTCTCACCAATCCTCCTGCCTCTGCTTCCTGAGTGCTGAGACTACAGGCATGAACCACCACACTCGGCATTGTGGTACGTGGTACAGGAGATTGAACTCAGGACCTTGCTCTTGCCAGGCAGATGCCAGAACCACTGAACTAAATCCCCAGCCCTACTGTGGGTTCATTTAAACCACCCTCTCCAATAAAAAAAGATAGCTGTTCTATGTTGTGGCAAAAGCATCATTAAGTTATGTCCACTGGTAATACATGAAGACCTTAAGTTTTCCCACTAAAGATTAACTTGTACCTTTCTTTACCTGATTACCATTGCTATAAGATCCTGTATTCACCTGAACTGAAAGCTACTTTGTTAATAGTCTCCCTATGTCTTCGCAGGCTACAAGTACCAACCATACAACCCAGAAGAAAAGATTCAGTAGAAAAATGCAGTATTTTTCTTAGCAATATTTAGTCAAGGTAATAACTAAGATGATGAAAGAAATCAATTTTCATATAATGTCTGGAAAAAATCCCTCTCACAGATTATCTCCATACAGGAAACATATTATTCTTGTGCTTGTACACTAAGAAATGAACAAAAATTAGCCAACAGTAAAAAAGAGAGCATTCTTAAGTAGAATAATGTTGAGCTGTATCTGATCTAATTAAGACAGTAAGAACTATCAATCACTACTCTAAGCATATACTTCTTACATTAAAGGACAATTTTTTTTTTTCAGGTTTTTTGAGACAGGGTCTCGCTTTGTAGTTCAGGCTGGCCCTGAGCTCAGCCTCCAACTCACATCACAGCAATCCTCCTGCCTCTGCCTCCCCAGTGCTGGGATTACAGGCGTGAGCCACCACGCCCGGCATTGTGCTATGTGGTACTGGTTGCTACTGGGTATCTCTCCACACCCAGTATGGTATGTGGTTACCCAGGATCGAACCCAGGTCCTTGCACTTGAAAGACAGGTGCCAGAACCACTGAGCTAAATCCCCAGCCCCTGACAATTTTTGAAAGTATGCTTTTTTGTTGTATGGAAAAGCAATGCCAAATTTAATTGAAATACATGCAGCCTTATTTAAAATTCTTAATAAAATATTACTAGAAATACTTAAATAAAATTGATTTCAATACTGATTAATAGTTCATAAAGTAGACAGCTACTGTTGTAGTTTAATTTTTAAAAGATTTCAGAAGTATAAAGCCTCCAAACAACACTTGACTTATTCCTGGTCTCCTTCGAGGCAGAATTAAAGAACTCTTTCAAAGAAATTGAGAATAGACTTTGAGTTCAGTGATAAATGAACAAAAAATATTTTTGATCTCTTTCAACTAATTCAAATAGAGCTGCCTTTAGAGGTAACATGGATACATTTTCATGTAAAAAAAAAAAATTACTACCATCCATGAAATGACTACTCATGTGAATCCTAGAATTCATTTATTATAAAGCAAAAAAGAAGTCAGCTCCACCATGGTCTGCAGGTCTTTAAAAAACACATTCCTAGAAAGAGATAACCCAGCAAACAATCTTCCCTGAAACTAGTTTATTTTATCATATGCCCTATTCCTATAACTATTCAATAAATTCATTAACTATACCATCTCTTGAGAAAACACCACACTACTGTTTCCCTGTAGGTCTGATAGTGAGTCAGTCCACATCAGTTGTAAAACTTATACATAGTAAGGTCACAAAACTCAAAAAAGAGTAATACTGTTGAACCTAGCTAGAGGCAGCTGAAAAAAATGAAAAGAAATGTGGCTCTGAAGTCGGAAGATTGCAGTAACTCCTAAGCCAAGTTTTTCTAAGGACACAGCTCGTCCTTTCCCAAAATAAGTGTTCTAATACTGCCCCTTTATGCGAATATGATATATATCAAAAATCGTCTAAAGTATGCCAATGTAAAGCTCTTCCAGAATACGGTTACAATTGAGTTCTGAATCAAAAACATGAAGTGGAAATTTACAACACGAGACTTGTAGGGGTTTTTGTACTGGATGCGAAATCACCACTAAGTACTCTCACACACTTCCATCATTTGTTTAAATGTTTACGTGTAACTTGGACTCTACACTTTCTCAAGCGTTACAAGACGGTTAAATACGCCAGTACAGATCTGACTACATCAAATGTAAACGACACAAACCATCCATTATGAAAACTGCTGTTTGCAAAACAAACGTCTTGGCAATGTGAATCTGCAAAAAAGAGCGCAAGAAAGGTTAGGGGCGCAAGACCTCGGACAGCGACGACTGGGACCCCACCCCCACCCCCGCCACCATCGCAGGCCTCTGCAGCCGGTCCCTACGGAAAAGGAGCGCCAAACCGGAACGACCACCCGTCCTGCCCGCGGCCCTGGCTCCGCTCCCTCACCGTCTTCACCCGCGGCTTCGCTCAGTTGCTGTATGTGAGCCTGAGCCAGGTCACCGAGCTCTTCCACCCGCCTCACCACACTGGAAACAGCGGCCTCCATGGCCACAACGGGCGGGTACACCCGGCCACGTGACCGCGCCAGCCGGCGATCACCTGATGCCCACTTCTTGGGCGGGGCGTGAAGGCGGAGCTCCCCTGGAGGTGGGCGGAGACATCTGCTCCGGTAGGGGGCGGGTCCTAGTCTGTAAAGGTCGTTCCGGGTAAGATAACGCCTCCCAGCCCCTCTCTCCGCTCGCACAAGTTTGTGCCGGGAGATTGTGGAAGCACTTGTGACGCATCGGCACACCTCTCTCCAGCCTTCTTCTCTAAACCAATCGGAGGCATCCATACCACCGGCAGGCTGAACGAAAAGAAAGCTCTCGGGACGAGGGAAGGATGGCGCCGCCAGCAGCTGGTTAGCAGGAAGAGGGCGGACCCGAAGTTGTGGAAAAAGGATTGTCGGCTTTGGGCTTGTGATAAAGAAAGGTTTCCTAAAATAAAATAATTGTGATGCTTTGGCCAGAAACGGAAACCTTCCAAGTCCACGAGAAGCTCTCTGGATTGGAAAGAGGACTCCAAACTCTAGTAACTTTCAGTGGGAACTTACCCTAGTCTGTGTGGCCACTTTTCTAAATCCGAATGTTAGCAGTCGACTTTGCCTAACAGTTCTATTTTATGTATGACGTTCATCCTTCAAGAATAAAATAGAACATCTATTTTGTATTCCCTGCCTGCTTTTTTTCTCCGGTCAAATAAATCTTTAATCCTGTTTTTCGGTTTTACAGTGTGACCTGATACATGTCGAATAATCTCAGTCCTATCTAGTTTCTTATAAAAGCATTTTTTAAAATAAAAATTTATCCAAGTAAGAAAATACTGTGAGTTATAAGTGATTCACCACAATCACTTTACTAGAATAGGAAAGCACTAAAGAGTAAAGCAATAGCAGGTATAAGAAGCAACAGTTCCTACCAAGAGAGAGACTCATAATCATGGGTCCTTGGATATAAGAGAAGTGACTATGATCCAACCACTGAAACTTCCTGGAACACCTATCTTTCGAAATGTACTAGAAGTGTTCTAGGTTTCCAGAGAAAGTTGTTCATGGGAAAATATCAAACAGGAGACATTCTGCTACAAAACTGCCCAAGATGAGTTCCGGAAGCTGGTGGAAGCCACGTGTGCAGGACCCTCGTATCAGCAAGATCCTTGCTTCAGGAGCCTTCAAAGAAAACACACCTAAATAAGGAAAGACCTTTTACTTCCTATAGTGCAGATCTTGCCCTTTCTGTTAATAAAGGTTAACACTGGGTCAGTTAGAAAAGAAAAAATATATATATATTTAAAGGTTCAGATATATTTTCATAAAACAGGCTAAAAGGATAAATTGGAGTTGAGAAGCAATATAAATCTTTATAATGTACAGTGTGAGAGAAAATTTCAGGCACAGTACGTAACACAAGCAAAGACTGGAGTTGGCAAGAGCCTGGAAGTTTGGAGAAACGGGAGAAATGCAAAGGGCCCTGGAGTCACGGAGAAAGTGGAGCAAGATGATGTTCAAGAGCACATGTGGAGGTCATCACTTAAGTAGATGCCTCCCTCACACCCATGGAAGTGTGTCACAATGTGTAACTACGGTGGCACAAAGGATGCAAAGTTACTCAGAGATGAGATTTAGTTTAATTACTGAGAGGCCCAGAGAGGCTGCCTTTCCATATGAGTGTGGCCCGGGGAAACAACAACAAGCTCAGGTCTCTGTAATTATTTATGTGTGATTTAGCGGCACGAAACCAAAGATGTAGAGAAAAAACATTTGTAACACTGTACAGTAAGTCCTCAATTTATGGACATTAGAATTGCAAACTTTCACCGGTGTACTGTAGAATAAGACTCACTTTGTCACATATGAATGAATGTAACTCATGAATGTCCTCCCAACAGAGAACTCCTTCATAAATCAGGTACTTATTCCGTTAGGCGTTTTGGTCAGGAGTTAAGAAGAGTTTGTTATGTGACACAGGTTGACTTAGTTTAAGGAATCTTATTAAGGCAGAGAACACAAAGGCCAAAGCAAACACCTCTGAGGAGAATTTATTGTTGATTCTCCTGACGGTTGTCCCATAGGTCTGCTTCAAACTTAACAATGCATTCCAGGAGCCTGGTAACTTGTTCCAAAGTCCCTTATTTATTGCATAAACTTTGATCACTCCTTTGACCAGAGTCTCCCCACAGAAATAGACTCCAAAATCTGAGTGTGAGCCTTCACTAGCCATATCTGTGTTAACGGATGTTTTCTTCTCTCCATAGTCAATTCATTTATTGAATTAGTTATTCAAAATTTAATAAGTACTAGGCCTTTAGGAACATATCTGGTTACCAAAAGGAGCAACAGAATCTATTAACTGTTCAGCAACTCTGGCCTTAATTCATCAAATCATATTCTTCATGACCATATGCAAACTCTCAGTTTTGATCAGAAGCACTACAGATAGATAGTAAAAATAGGGTTTTATAGAGATGGAAAATAAGATCTAAATAGACATTTTTCAATAGAAGAAATAAAAAATAGCTAAGTAACATGTGAAAATATACTCAGTACCATAGGAAACAGGCATTGTAGATTGTTCTAGGTGCTGTCAAAATTGTGGTGGCCTAGCCTCTCTGGTGTTGGGAGCCCGTCTGAGGGCTCAGTGTTCTGTGATGATGTGGTGCTTAAGACAAGACTACATCACTATAAGATCTTTCTAAACTCAGGATGATCTCTGCCTTCTGAGATGTCTGATACTTCCTCTGATTATCTCTGTTCTTTGAGACATCTGATACTTCTTATAAATGAATCCAATCATTAATGGCAAGTTTGAGGTCTTGGGTCTTGGTGTCCTGGAGCAGCATTGATATGGCCAAAAACTCAGCTTCTTTAAGTCTTGTTTCTGTCTATTATTTCTACTTTTGCTGTAGGGCTCACAAGAGAGTAGGACCTAACTGCGGAGGTTCTAGTTGTCTTCTTTACCTATTCCCTACACTCTGGGAGTGGGACAGTCAATTCTCCAGTGCCATAAATCAGGTACATCAGCCACCTGACACAATGCAAGGCCCAGTGGTGGCTTGGTATAGTCTCGCATCCAGGGTCCAGTTTTCCTATAGACCTTGATTGGCCTTGGACTGCCCCTTGGATATGATGGGCATGCTTAAAGCATTAGCAATTGTGACTGCAATAATTTTAGCCTATCCTTTTTTCTCACCCCTTTTCCATTTATCCTCATCTAGATCCTAATTGTTGAATTTAGAAAAGGATGTATACAGTAATTGGGTCATAAGGCCCTGGGGCCCCATCTGTAAACCTAGCAGGATCTTTTAGAGATACAAGGTCTCTCTGGGGTATTGGGAAACAGATCAGAGAACCCTGTCTCCCCTGGGTGACAGATGCGCATCTGAGAACAGAATCATCAACAATATCAATTTCCTCTTCCTTGGAGGTCTCTTTAAGTAGCATGGTTGTTGGGCATTTCCAGAGATAAAGAATAATAAAAGCCTGAAAATAAGGTATTTCATAATACTTTCCTGTCCTTTATTAAAAAACAAAAACAAAAACAAAAACAAACAAACAAACAAAAAACCAATCTAGGGCTGGGGATTTAGCTGAGTGATTCTGGGCCTGCTTTGCAAGTGCAAGGGCCCAGGTTTAATCCCCAGTGACCACATACAACAGTGCCAGGGCATGGTGACTCACATCCACCAGAAGTTAGTACAACATACTACAATGCTAGGGGTGTGGTGACTCACTCCTGTAATCCCAGCACTAGAGAGACAGAGACAGGAGGACTGCTGTGCATTCAAGGCTGAGTTCAGGAGTAGCTTGAACTACAAAGTGAGACCCTATCTCAAAAAAGTGAAAAAAAGTAGAAACATATACAGCTGAAGTATTATAATTATTTGCTATTCTATATTCATCTCTCACCATTTCCTAGTTCATCCTGATAGTGAGTTATCTAGGATTTGCTGTGTGTTTTCCATGGTGCATAGGCTCACTGACTCCCTAAAGAGAGGGCAGAGCCCCCCTAGGTCTCCCTTAGCAATTCTCAAGGTATCAGGACAAAGTCCCCTCCCCAGGAGTTCCCTTAGATCAGGGTGGAACCCCATCCTGGGTGCTCTTTTAGCCATGAGAAACAAGATCCCTTTCATTTACACTGATAAAAACTTTGGAGCCTGGCATGGTGTCTCATGCCTGCAATTCCAGCATCAGGAGGCCAAGGAAGGAGGATTTTCACGAGTTCAAGGCCACCCTGGGCTACATAGTAAGTTCAGGACCAGCCTGAACTACAAAGAGAGACCCTGTCTAAAAAACAAAAACAAAAACAAAACCACACAACAACAAGAAAAAAACAAAATCTAAAACAAAAACTTTGGTTCCTTGTTTAAGGCAGTAGAGATAGAAACCTTCTTTCAAAAACCTTAAAAAGTTCTAAGTACAGGTTAGGGATTTAGCTCAAGTGGTATTGCACTTACCTTGAAAGCATAAGAGCTGTAGTCTGATCCCTGGTCCCCCACCCACCCAAAAAAGTTCTAAGTACAGTACAAACGTGCCTCTATTTTGCATACTCACAGTTTTACTGGCTGTTTCTTTGTTCTGCTAGGGTCATTAGCCATAAGTTTGTAAATCATCTGAATTTCTGTTAGAGAAAACAAACAGAAAGGATCTGACTCGATTTAGAAGAGAAGACTGGAGAAGACCAGACGTGCTATAATCACATGACCAAACCTTGTAACCCACCAAAATGGGCAGGAAACATGGTAGCCTTAAATTATTGAGTAAAACATTGCTTCATGTATGCAGATAAACTTCGGGCAGTTTGGGGTCATACCTAATTCTAATTAATTAGATGAACCCATTGTTCTAATTCATAGATGAACCCATTGTCCTCAACACAACACACATAGAGGAATCTAATAATTATGCCACAGACTAATTTTTTTATACAGTAATATTCTTGTGTTTAAAATTTACTGTGATAAGTGGAGAAAACCACCACCTCCTTCCCTTTGGCTTGTACAGGTACCCAATTGATGGTATTTTGCTATCACAGGTCCCAAAACACTGTAAAATCTTACTAAGACATTTTCTGAACACATGTCCATAAAGTTTGCTTTTGAATAGGCAAAACATGGATTGCTTTTTCTTATTTACAATCACCTTTCTCATATATTCTCGTAAATATCCCTCAACCCTCTCCTTGGAAAGACAGATTTGAGTCTGTGGGTTCCCCCCTCACATTTGACCCCCTTGCAAATGCCTTTTTTCTGTCTTGCAAAGCTTGTTGCTTCACTGATTGGCATTCTGTGTGGCATGCAGAATGGGTCTCATTTTGTAACATGATCACATGAATAAAAAATTAGACTACCTCTCTAGAATATGCAGAGGATATACATAGTGAAGAATCTTATCTTTGTAGTTCAAAGTTGCTAGCTTCCTTTGAATGGATTTGATTTCTTTAACAGCTGCCCGTTCTTGGCCACAGTTTTACATGAGTTTTTCTTTTGGCCAAACTGCAAGTATCCAAATATTATTGCTGTGCTTTTTGCTTGTGATTCTCACTGTAGATCTGGCTAAAAGCAAGCTGTAATACCTATGCAGCTGCCTTAACATTATGCCGCCTTCATTTCTTTGTCCACTAGATTAGTTAGCCTGTTAGCTTTATGTGAGCCACACAAAAGTCTCAGAATGTTCCAGAAGATCCTCTACTCCAATGTTCAGAAAAGCTCCTTTCCATCTGAAACTTCCTAATTCAAACCACAATACATTGCTTTTACCTTTACATGTCTGTAGAGAAAGGTGTGGCCATTCAGCAGTTTCCTAGGACCACCAATTAAGCAGAAATTAAGTACCTCAAGGCCTGTTTTAAGAACTAGCCCTGGGCCACCTCTCCTGTTTTTATTCCTGGGCTCTGTTGATTCCATAATAAAAGGGCTGTTGGAGGACAGCTTGGTAGTTCAGTCCTCCGAGGCTGTTCTCCCTGCTGGAACTCATGCCTGAGTGCCTCGTTTTCTTCCGCGACTCCGGACATTACACCGGACTTTACACTGAACACATGCCCGTCTTCATGAGATATCTTTGAGTACGAACTCTGCGGTTTCTTTAATTCTGCACCAGTTCAGGAATTCAGCTTGAATTTTTCTCATCTGAATTATCATAATTCTTTCCAGATAAACACTCTTTTCCTTCAAAATTCACCATTAGTATAATCATTATTTAAAACAATGTTTTCAGATCCTTGAAACCAGGTTTAAAAAAACCTAGCTTCAATGCACCATCTAATTTTAGTAGTTCTCCTGGGTACTTCAGAGGCTTCACATTTGAAATTAAGATTAAATTACATTATAACTATCTGATTAAATAGCTACTATTTAAGAAAGAAATCCGAATTATGATACTAATATGTTAGAGGTACCTAGATTACACAGTAGATAGGCCTCAGAATAAAGTCTCCTCATTATCTCAATTCCTATGCTAGAATTTAAAGTTTCTTCATTATCTCAATTCCTATGCTAGAATTCCTCAGAATAAAGTTCTTCATTATCTCAATTCCTATGCTAGAATTTATTGATAAAGAAAGTTGTAGTTCTGTATGTACTTTTTATCATTTTATTATTTGAAACTCTACGTATTGACTTGGTTAAATTTATAAAAATGTATACTGGGATACCCTGATCTGTAAACTGATCATAAACTGCTTGATCTTATGTCTCATCACAGCATGTTAGTTTTTCAATTTATACATAAAACAGTATAAAATATTATCATTTTAGAGAATATTTTCATTTTCATGAGTTTATTCTAATATTTACATATGCCAACAAGAAATGGTGGTATTATTAGTTATTAATCATTGAAGCAAACATTTCCTTCTAATTTTACTTTAAGCTCTTGATCTTTTTAAATTAAATAATATAATAAGCATTTAGAGCAAGCATTAGTACGAATCAGAATTTTCTTGATATTGTTTTAACCAACAAGTCAAAATAGTAAGCAAGTCATTAATTATAAGCAAATAGTTGAAGATATTTTTGTCAGTTGATCTTTATTATTCTTATTTGCATTTATAATAGAGAAGTTTCCTAATTCAAACAATAAAATGCTTTTAAATTATAAAATTTTATTTATTTATTTATTTATTTATTTAATTTATTTTTTATGATAGGGTCTCACTTTTGTAGTTACGGCTGGCCCTGAGCTCAACTTTGAACTTGTATCAATCCTCCTGCCTCTGCCTCCAGAGGGCTGGGATTATAGGTGTGAGCCAGCATAAAAAAATTATAAAATTTTATTCAACAATTTTATATGTCGGAATTCTAAATAAGATTTTAATAAAATGGGTGATGCTGACTAAATATGTTTGAAAAACTTCAGTTTGGCTAACTTGATGTCATTTCTGCTCTTTGAACACACTTAGGATCATGCCTTTTTCTCCTTATTCAGCTTAGCAAGTCCATACTGACTTTACAAGACTCATATGCATGTCCTTTTTGGTCGACCATGTCTGCTCATGTCCTGAAGTCCACATCATAATTGTTTTATTTTACTTCATGCTTTCATGGCACTTCATCATGTAGATTATGAACTTCTCAAGGATGTAGCTAATCAGTTTTGTACCAATATTGTCTGGGGATCAATAGATGTATACAATTGTTGCTCATGTTAATTTAATATTAGTTTCATGGCCTTTAATCTGTGTCAGTTAGACCAATTCTTTAGGCTTAACACAACTTCTCAATCATTACATAGTAATTACTTTCATTTTCTTTCTCTTTACAACTTATTTTGTGCTCACTGCCATAATGCTGGCCTTTTTGCTGTAGGGTAGTTCTCAAATGGAACTGCATCAGTGCTGTTAGCTATCCTTTCCTTACAAACAACCTTTCACTGAAAGACACAAAAACAATAGTCACATATGCATTATTTTATATTTCTCTATTTCTTCCAAATGGCTCTGTTTCTATTATTCTTTACTTATCATTAAATATTCAATTTTGCTGTCATTTTCACAAAGAAGTAATTAAAGTCAGTATGATTTTTTAAAGAGTACTATCCAAAATTAGGAAAACCTGTAATCCCTGCACAAAGAAAGCTTGAGGTAGGAGGGTCACCATGAGTGCTGAGGTTACATAGTGACCATAGTGAGTTCAAAGCTAGCTTGTAGTACATAGCAAGACCCTGTCTCAAACACCCCCCCCAAAAAAAACCCAAACAAAAACAAAAAACACTATCCACCTGATAATGTTCCAAGATAAGCATTGAGCTTTTCCACAGTACATTTTCAAAATATTGTAAACATACTGTGACATCTTTTATTTCTATATCATATTTCACATTTATTATTTTAGGTTCTCAGAAGAATACAAGCTAAAATAACTTATACATATCTAGTGGCAGGAAACATACCATTTCAAAACAATTTGAATTTTATTTTTTAAGTTTTTCCTAAACATTTACATACATAAGTTAAAATGTTTACTTTTTATGGTAGAAAAATAGTCTTTCAAGATGAGGTACTATCATGTAAGGAATCATTTTTCATGATAGATCCTCATTTTAAAAGACTATCTTGATACCAAAAAGAGTGAAAATTTTAAGTTAATTATGCAAATGTATAGAATAAACTTAGAAAGCAGAATTCAAATTGTAATACATAATGCTTATGGTTATGTCATATGTTTTCACATGAGAGCTAAAAAGGAAGACAAAAATGTTACAACATATTCAATTTATGCTGCAAGACAAGCATTACACCTTGCAGTATTATCTTTCAAAAATGTTTCCAAGACATTGTGACATTTATTTCCATATCATGTTTCACATTTATTATTTTAGTTTCTCAGATGAATACAAGCTAAGATCACTCAGATATATACAATGATAGGAAAATGATTCCTTACCAGATAGTACCTCATCTTGAAAGACTATTTTGCTGACATAAATTCAAATTGTGTTATATAATGATTGTAATCATATGTATTTCCAAGAAGAACTGAACAAGCAGGGGAAAAAAATCAGTGTGATAAGGAAAGGACTTTGAGCATTTTCATCATTTACAATGTTGTATAAGTTTTATACTTTTAGAAGTATGCATAGTTTTCCTGTAAGAGTTTTAAAAATACATTTTAGGATCTTAACGAAGCATTGGTGTTTTTGTGTTCATTGAAGGGTTATTTACAATAATCAAGTATGAAAGTAACCTAAATGTCCATCTACAGATGAAAATATGCAGACAGTGAATTATTACTCAGACTTAAAATCCTGCCATATATGACAGCATGGATAAAGCTTGAGGATAGGCTAAGTGAAATAATCTAGTTATAGAAGGAAATAACATTTCATGGTTTCACTTATAAAAGATGTTTAAGATAGTAAGCCTCAAAAAACAAAGTAGCGATTACTATGGACTGGAGTAAGAGGGAAATAGCAGTTGCTATTCAATAGGTTTCAATTATAGAAGATGGATGAATATGAGTTTTGCTTTATAAAATACGTCCCTAGTTTATAATACTGTAGTGCATACTTGCAAATTAAGGCTAGATTACAAGGCTAGATCTTACGTTAAGATTAGATTTTGAATGTTATGGATGGAGTTAAGGAGGTCTTCCAAAGAAGAGATGGAGACTTCAATTAAGGACACTGAGTAAGTTTTTGACTCACATCACAGAAAAAGAATTTCAGGATGCACCAGAGGAGGGCATAAATCAAATTCACAATGTAGAGTTGGAAAGTAAGGGAGAATAGGAAAAAGATCCCAACTTGAGTAACTGGAGTGAGTACACTCTGATGGAGGGCTTCAGACTGGCCTGCTCGCCAGGATGAGGTGAGCTTTGAAGGTCTAGCTAGGATGGGCCAGGGTCTGGTTAAGAATAATCTCAGTTCTAGGCTCCATAGCTCCAAAGGAATCCTTATGGGTTGAATGGCAACCCATGAGATGCTTGTCTTCCCTCAGGAAGGTGCTACCTTGCTTCTTTTCATGGGGTAATTGTTCCTGTTTTGGGAGAGGTGATGTCATCCTGGAGCGGTCTACCAAATTCTTTCTATATTACGATCTGAAGTGTGTGCATGTTTAGGCAATGACCGGAGACATCTAGACACTGCTCCAGGAGGGTCTGGAGCTGGATGTTCTGCAAATGCAACTGAATCTTTTAATCCTTGAAAATTACTTCATTTACTCTTTGCTGTAGTTACTCTTCTTGTCTTCAGTCTTGAAGGATGAGATAGACTAGGTAAATTTAGGGCTAACAAACCTTGTAGTACAAACACTCCTTAAATGATTAACATGGCTACGTGCAGCGTTGAGCAGGGATCTGACCCAGAGTTTAAGGTGATAAAACTCACATCAAAATTATGTTTTCTTGCCTTCCGTCTATATACTTTTATGTCTTTAATATTACATATAAATACTTTTGTTACAGATTTTACATGCTCTGAAAAACCAGAGGAATGTTTAGAAGATTACATGCTATATTTCTTAAAACAAACTTTGTTCTTCAGTGCAATGAATGAAACAACGAAATAATGTTGTTTATACTTTGGGTTTTATTATCCCCTAAAGAGTATATGTTACAGGTCTGGTTACCAGCCTTTGGTACTAGTAGAGAAGGTGGAACTTTTAGGAAGGTGGTGTCTAGTAGCAGGAATTTATGTCATTGGAAGCATGTCCTTTAAGGGGACATGGAGTTGCTGGCATCTTTCCTTTGTCACTTCTTTGCTTCACCATGCCCTTCCTTCATGATATTTTGCCTTATCAAAGGCCAAAAAGGGATAAGGACAAGTGACCATAGACTAAAACCACTGAAATTGAGTTCAAGTAACTCTTTCTCCTTTTAAATTGATTTATTTCCAACACTTTGTCCAAACAATAGAAAGATGAATAACAGAAAATTGGTAATTAGAAGTTAGGTCACTGCTGTGACTATACCTGATAATGTTCAAAAGCCCTTGGAATTGATTTGTATAAGGAATTTTTGGAAAAACATTGGAGAAGTGGGCTAAAGAAAATCTAGAATGTTGTAAGCAAAACTTGATGAATAATTCTGTGCAGGTTTACAAAACCAGAACACTGAGAGAACTGTTGACAAAAAAAGCCAGGCTCATGAGATTTCAGATGGAAGTGAGAAGAGTGAGGGAAATTACTAAAAATGGAAGTAATCCATCAGTCTGGAATGGATAACTAAATCAGCCTTATTTTTTAAATCATTTAAAAATTAAAAAATTTTATTATTGATTCAAAGGGCCTGGGAAAATAAATTTACAAAATTGGGAAATTAAAAATGAGCTGCATATAAAACAACACTTAGATCTATCCATATATGTAAAACTTTGTGTTTTTCAAGATTTGTGGAGGAAATTGTTTGAAGGGATTTGTTTTCCACCTATAAAAGGACCATTGTATAAAAGAAGCAAGTATATTTTCTGACCCAAAGACTTGGATAAAACTCCTATTACTAGTTATGCCAGTTAAACTACATTTGAAAAACAAGTTTTGAAGTCCCTTCCATTACAGCCTGCAGAGATCTGCTGGTAACTATGAGGGCAGGATGTCCTATCTTTCAATAATGAGAAATGCTAATATATAATTAAAATGACATTTTTTCAAGTAGAAAATGTTAATACAAAGTCTGACATACTATTTGTATTCATCTGATAAAAAAGGTGTCATGCACATATACACGTTATGACATAATACAAAATAAACTTTCATTTCCTTATTTCTTTTCTGTAATCAGACCTTTTGATTGAAGATTTTTAATTCAAGTCTTACAATTTTTAAGAGCGCAGAATTCTACCCATGAAATTTCCATAACATATTTCTCATGAATTGCTCTTCAACAGAAGGAATGTCCTTATTAGTCAGATATTTAAAAGAAGTACAACTTTATAAACTTTAAGATTGAAATTATTTTGTAGGATTAGGAGGGAAATTCATGCACCAGTGTGCATGTACTTCGTTCAGGTTGAAGATACTCATGCAATATTGAAAAAATAGGAAGCAAAGCATAATATCATATATTCAGTATGCGTTAACCATGTAGTACTGAGGCTGACTTTTTCAGACATAGTTACACAGAATATGTGTCTTCCTCAGCAGGAGCAACAGAGTGGGACTAGCCAAGAGTGAGTCATATGACCATACACAAAGCTGCCAGTACATTTTTTCCATTCCATGTGCCTGTAGAAGGGAAAAATTGGGAAAGCAGACCCATTTGGAATGTTCAAGTTTTTGCATTCTGTAAATTTCAGTACAACAGTTGCTAATGCTGGATACGGATTACTTATGAGACTTCATTTCTAACACTTGAATTTTCCCCCCAATCCAACTTGTTAAAATATATGGAAATATCCAAAATTGCGAGATTAATTTCTCTATATAATTGCTTAGCTTAACGTGGCACTTATTCCTTCAGACTTTAAAATCAGTATTCATGGAGGAAAAAAAAGAGTACAGAGTAAAGAATACCGAAGAAAATGCTTACACAGATATATTTTAATTAAGCTGGACTGTCCATTGCCTTAGTGATTTTCTTAAGAAATAAAAATCTTGCTTAATTTTGTGTATTTTGTGTTGGCTCTAAATTACAGCTATGTTCTCAGGACTTAGCCTTTAATTGAATAAAATGTTCATTAAGCTTCATTTTAGTCCGACTCTGTTAAGTGCAGAGATGTTACTGAAAAAAATCAGACTTGACTCACATCCTCAAGGAACTGGTCAAATGATAAGGCTTGTGCACCATGCCAATCAACCACTACGACCAAAATAAACTTACAATAATGCCTAACATTTATTTACCTGCTCACAGTGTGCCAGGAGCTTTGCATGAATTATCTCATATAAACCTAGGAAAGCTTAAGTGTTATAAAGCAATCTTAATTTACGCCTGAGGAAGTTTAAAAGAGTTATAAAATTTGGCTAAGGTCAGTCAAAAAGACATACATATCTATGTTTACATCTGCTGTGTCTGAGTTGCTGGGACTTCACTGTTGCAGTGATTCTGAGGCACACAGACCTGGATGACAGGCAAAAAAGGCTCAGCCCTAATTTTGTCCCACTGTAGTCCTGGCTGGCCACATTTATGACAGATAACTTTAACTAGGTTTTCTGAACAAACTTACTCTCTACAAGGCAAGGCGAGGTGTATGTGGGGGGTGGGTTGTGACATTTTAGAAATGTGATATGCACGTTGTCCCCCTTTGCAGCACAGACACCTCAAAAGCAACAAGCTCCGTGGGAGACCCCTGGGCTCATCCTGGACTCTGGGAAAGACCGACACTCACATCAGGCAGAGCTCAAGGGCGGACTTGGGCACGGTGGGTGCAAGCGAACGCCAGCGCCACGGGCTCGGGCAGGCAGGGACTTTCCCCGTGACCCAAGAAACAGGATGCCGAGATCCCACCCACGGCCCGCGGCGCCTCAGGGCCTCGCTCCTCAAACTGCAGCCGGCAAAGGGCGTGTCGCGGGGGCCTAGGACGTCAGCTACGCGCAGTCGAGCCTCCAGACCGCCCCCGCGCGCCTCCTTCTCTCTTTTGCCGGTGACGCCGCGGCCTGGGCAACTAGCACTTGCACGCGCGCCGGGCGCCAGCTCCTCGCCCAGTGGGCCGAAGATGGCGGCCTGCAAACTCCTGTGCTCGGGGCTTCGGCTCCGCGCCTCCGCCCGCAGCTCGGGGGCGGCCTGGTCCAAGGTAAGAGGAAGGCGAGGAGGACAGCGTGAGCGAAAGCCTAGCGACACCGCGTGTCCTCTGCCCATCCCGCCTCTCCGGCCCGGAGCTGGGTGTGCAGGTCGGGGTCCCGGCACAGGCACTGGCGGAGAGACTGGCCTCGCCGCCCCTCGGTGGCGGCCTCTGCATCCGTTCCCGTGGCGGCGCGATGAGGCTGGAGCGCGCGGGAGGCTGAGCGGGGCGGGGGTGCTGGCGCGCTGCCCGGCCGGCTGACAGCGTCCTCGGGCTCCCCAAGGGGGCCCCGATCTCCGGCCGGGGCCCGCGGCGTCCCGGGCAGGCTCGCGCCCCCTCGGGCATCCCCCCCACCCGGCGCCTGGGGAGGCCCGGCAGCCGGCGCCCAGACGCGCGGCGCGAGCTCCCGCCAAGTGGGCGGATGCCGGGCGGGCGCGGCGGGCCGCTCCCGGTCCTCGCCTTCCCTGTGGGGCTGGCCCTCAGCGGGCGGCGGGAAGGGGAACCCGGACTGGAGCGCTCGCTGGTGTCGGGCGGCGAAGCTACCGGGAAACCTGCGGAGGTCCGGCCGCTGCTGCCCGGTGTTGCTTGCGAGCGCGGACGTCCCTTCTGTCCAGTGCTGCAACTCAGGTTTAGGGACTGCACTTACAAAGTCGCATGAGAATTGTGTTGCACTCTGACTGCCGGCTCTGGACGGTATAGTGTCCAGGAACACTTTGTGGAGCACTGATCGATGGACCGTTTTGCCCTATCCTTGCCTCTAAAGCCTAGTTCCAATTAAGATTCCTATCTGGAGTCTTAAGAGCTGAGCATTACTGGCACAACTCCAGGGCCACAAGGGAGGCTTTGCCCTGGCTGGTTCGGGCCTCTCAGGAGCATTTTGTTGAATTTTGTCTCGGTGACACTGAATACACGCTGTGAACTGAGAGCGTGCTTGCGCGCAGCGTGTGCCCAGCCTACACTGACTTAGAACTCCTGCCTCCACCTTGCTCTCCTTTTTCCTACATCCACTCTCAGAGAACTAACACAGAGAGCCACTAAATCCTTTCAGAGTGCTAAGGTACTGGATCATTTAACCCTCCAATTATTTTTAGAAGGATTTTGCTAATTTCAGATAACTTTGGGCGTGGAAGACATTAAAGGGAAACATGACCTTCAGTCAGACTGCTCCAGGTACTGAAGTTGATGGAAAAACCAGGACACAGGGATACCCTTGGGCCAAGGTTAATAATATTCTCTCTTTTGGCAGTTACTTAAGTATAATTTATTCACCTCCAGTCTTTCTCATTTTGAATATAATCATTAAGCCATTTCCTAAGCCCAGCAAACCTCTTCCAAGTAGACGCACTACAGTGAAAGGTTTTGTTGTATGTCACTGGAAGTTCATACCAGCGTTCAAACTTTTCCCTTTCAAGTGTGATTATCATTGATCCAACTGCTTTCCAGAATACTGCCTTATGACGTTGAGTGTCTTTACTGTGTATTTAACACCAGAATTTTTACCTCTCACTTCTGAACTGTTCCACTGTGTCCTTGTTTAACCTTGGGATAATATGGTGTGCCTAATTGTTCATTTCCCTCAGCATTACATGCTGCTATGCAAAGAAAAGACATTCAGTATAATACATGGATGAGAGAACACTGCAGTTAACTTACTAAGTTTGAAAATTTCATTTGCTATACATAGCCAACTGGATTCAGTCCTTGATACAGAAGAAAAAAAAAGGTGGGCAGATACCTTGTCTCTGAAACTTTAGTATACACTAGAATTCCCTAGGGGCTTTAGTATGGCTGTGTTCACTTCCAGTTTCTAATTTAGTAGGTTTTTAGGGAGGGCCCTGTAGTTTGTATTTAACATGTATGATCTCTTGTTGGCAGCAGTGCCGTGCCCCTCCTGGCAAGCTTGTATGTGCCCGGTTTCACCTCCATATCACTGACTCTAACGTGGCTCTCTTCACTATAGTCCATGTGGCTTCTGTCCACTGCTGTTGATCAAATTGGTGCTGAAGTGGACAATATACTGTCAGTCTTTCTGTATCATGGTGTATTTAACAATGAGGTGACAAGTACAGCTCAATGTGATTAAAATACTATTTACTTAAAAATAAAAAAAGCAGAGCTGGGGATTTAACTCAGTGGTTCTTGTATCTGCCTTGCAAGGGCCCAGGTTTGATCCCCAGTAACCACATACAACAGTGCTGGGCGTGGAAACTAATGCGGTAACCAGCAATCAGCACCACCTACCACAAAGCTGGGCACGGTGGATCACAGCTGTCATCCCAGCACTTGGGAGGCAGAGGCAGGAGGATTGCTGTGAGTTCCAGGTTGAACTCAGGGCGAGCCTAACCTACAAAGTGAGGTCCTGTCTCTGTGGTAGTCTGGAGAAGAGGACATGGCCAGAACCCTCTTGGTTAACTCCAGTACACCAGTAGTCCTGAGGTTAAAGGATCAATAACCAACAAACAACAAAGTCAGAACCTTGAGGAAAAGGGCTGAGCTGGGGCTGGACTCTTGCTAGTCTGAGCAGCGGCAGAAGTGGAAGCAGAAGAACCCATAACCCAAGGTCGCTTGCACTTTTTAGTTTGGTAACAAACCCTCAACCCATAACCCTAGCATACGTAAAACAGAGTGTTCCCACAGTAATCCCTAGGGTGGAAGATCATGTCTTGAAAGTCAGACATCCTGAATCCCAGTAAATCCCAAGGCCAGTAATCTTAGTGCAGTAATCCTTGTCGTTTGAGATCTCACTGTGTGGGGCAGATGTCTGCAATAATCCCAGTAGATGATCCCGCAGGGCAGGGCAGATATCCTCAAGTCCAAGTAAGTAAATCTCAGTAAGTAAGTTTAAATATGAGTGAGTTGTGGAGTTTGCAACATCTCAAAAAAAAAAAAAAGAAAAACAACAACAAAAAAAGCAGTGTTCTTTGTTTTTACTGAAAAACTGTCAGAAAGAAGTACATTTCCACTAAGTTCTAGTTGAATGGCAGGAAAGAGATTTAGATGACAGAAATAGAAGTGACCGTGGTTAGAAAACAAAGGAACTCTAGCTTAGGAAGTCATGAGATGAAATTTAGATGTAATAGAATAAAACTTCTGAGGTTCAGTATAAAAATGTGAAGAAGGTGGGAAGGTGAGGGAATATGTAAGAAGAGAAATATATTAAGCAGAGAAAACTTTCACTGTAGAGATTTTGATTGTTCCTTTCACTTCTGTACTCATTATTATTTTTCTACCTTCACTGGGATAACAGAAACCAGTACTAACAATGAAACGGAGTTCTGCCGAGGTAGGAGGGTGGGAAAGCTTTGTAAAATAGCTCGTGTGAATATTAAAGGAAGACTTGGGTGAAAAAATTGCCTCAGAGTAACTGATGCCAAAACTGTACATTTTATCACTCCTCCCTCTTTTAGGTAGGCTCTGAAAATTCAGAGGCTGTTTATTTAGTTGGTATTAGCTGAATTTTTACAAACACCAATATGTCAGTACAAAAGGTATATTAGAAGGTTGAAGTTGAATTAGGAAGAAGCTTAAAATTCATCTTTGAATTCAGTCATCTAGGATAAAAGTCAGACGTTATGAGAGATTTTTGCTTAGCTCCCTGATCTTAGATGGCATTGGCAGTGGTATAGGTTTCACTCCCAGAGATAGCTCAGAAGGAAAATGGGAACAGGGAGGAAGGTGGTTACAGTTACAAGCCCAAGGCCGCCTCCGAGGAGCTGTATCAGCAGGTCCTAAGCAGCTCTCTGGGCTCTGGGCCTTGCAGCTCCACAGTGGTGCCATCAGCCTCAGGCGAACTGCTTCCTCGTAGCCCCACTCTTAGGGCCAACACGGCTGGAATACTCTGTGATCTTTGAATATCTAGACTGGTTAATTTGACTGCAAGTGAAATGAATGTGTTTCCTGGGCCCCATGGTATGTGCCTATAGGGTTAGATACTTGGAAGCCCAGAAAATTCAAGACCAGCCCGAGCAACATAGCCTGTGTGTGGGTCATGTTAAATTTTTTTTTTTTTGTCTATGTGAAATCAGTGATATGGGGTGTGTGTGTGTGTGTGTGTGGCTGATTAGGTGGTTAAAAATTAAAATTAAATTTTCAATAAATTACATTGATCTTATTATCTTAGGGAATGGAGAAAAGTTTGCATTACTCAAAGGAAGCTACCTTTCCCTAGATATCTTCTATCATCCAGTCATGGAGGTTCTGAATATATTATTATTTGTTCCTCAGTATATCTGAAGGAGACAGTTGTCATCTTTTTGTAAAATCAAGCTGATTTTCTTCCCTCCCTCAAAAGATATTCAGTGGGTTAAATAATTTCTCATGTTGATAAGATTGTGCGTGAACTGGGATTGTTGACCTGGGAAGAGGTTAGTTTTCTGAAGATAAAAACTATTTTAGTAAAAGTTAGTTTCATAGCAAGTAGTGAGTAGATATAAAATGTCCATATAACATATATCAAATATTGTTGATGTATGAATAATAAAACCAGAACTGAGTTGTCCAAAAGTTCTTCACTATGTTGAGTCCTTCTTAAGTCTCTGGAGATATGTCACTCTTATTGCCTTCAGGTTTTGATGATCTGGATAAACTTATGCTTTTTTTTTTTAAATCTATTTACTTATTTAATTACTTCATTCTTCTTGCTGGGACTCAAACCTAGAGCCTTACACTTGTGAGGCAAGTGCCCTGCCACTCAGTTATAGCCCCAGCCCAATTTATCACTTTCCTAAAGTACTTCTGAAAAGTCTGGGAGTGGGTGAAATAAACTGCTGCATAATTTCTGATCATTTGTCATCAACATACTAATTCTCAGCTGAAAAAAATGAATTTTTTTTTAGGTTTTTTGAGATAGGGTCTTGCTTTGTAGTCCTGAGCTCAGCCTCAAACTCACATCACAGCAATCCTCCTGCCTCTGCCTCCTGAGTGCTGGGATGACAGGCGTGAGCCTCCATGCCCAGCACTGTGGTATGTGGTACTGATTGCTGCTGGGTGTGAATCTCCACACCCAGTATTGTTGTATGAGTCTCCATGCCCAGTATTGTATATGGTTGCCTAGGACTGAACCCGGGTCCTTGCACTTGCAAGATAGGTACTGGAACCACTGAGCTAAATCCCCGCCCCCACTCCAAAATGGATTTTTTATTTAAAATTTTTTTCTAGTACCAGGGATCAAACTCATGACCTTGCGCTTGCACAATGGGTGGCGGTGCCAGTAAGCTAAATCCCCAGTCCCCCAAAATGGATTCTCGACAGTCCCATGATTATGTGCTTTTCACTTTTGTTCATTTTTCTGAAAACCTCTCTGCATGTGTGTGAAATGAGTTTTCTTCCAACTCACTCTCAATAGGAATTGACCTTCTCAGTCTACAGAGAAATAGTTTGGTGACTCCTTAACAGACTGTCTGGTTGTAGAGGAATTCTTTCAATTCTTCCTTTCCTGTTTGGTGACGTTGACAGCAGAGTTCTTGATAAAAAGTTAGGACACTTATAAAGGTTTGTTGTGAGTAAATAATGAAGTAGAATGCAGGAACAATTCTGTTATAGGTGTCAAAACTTGGGATCTGAGTTGCTTTAACACAGTTTTGCGTAAATTGAAAGATCTTGCTGAGGTTCCGAAACTTCACCTGTGACGTGAGTTGGTTGGATTAGATATCTGTGTTTTGACTTTTCTGAGATACGTCAACTTTATTTTACAGTCCATTTGTGAGCTTGATTTAGTCTGCTGTTTTTTATTTTTTAATTTT
This sequence comes from Petromus typicus, assembly GCA_004026965.1. NCBI lineage: Eukaryota > Metazoa > Chordata > Mammalia > Rodentia > Petromuridae > Petromus > Petromus typicus. The sequence goes on along the minus strand of PVIR01003409.1, from coordinate 31,111 downwards.
TGAGTAAAAATATGTGTTAGTGTGTGTATGTGCATGTATATTTAAAACAGACCCGGCTATCGCTCTGCTAGGAATATACACAAAGGAATTAAAAGATTCATATCACACTGACATATGTGCACCCATGTTTATAGCAATCAGTTTGTGATTGCTAAATCTTGGAAACAGCCCAAATGTCCATCAACTGGAGACTAGAAAAAGAAGATGTGGTTTTTTTATAGAATGGAGTGTTACTCTGCCATTAAAAATGTAAGATTGAGTCATTCATACTCAAATGGATGTACCTTGAGGATGTCCTCATAAGTGAAATAAACAGGTGAAATGTGTAAATATTGTATCTTTTCTCTGGTATGAGAAAATGAAGTTGTAAATGAGTTGTAGCATGTATAGTTGATATTGTGAAGTAGAAAATATTTAAAAGGAAAGAGAGTGTAAGTGTAAATAATGAGGGGAAAATGAATGTAGTAATAATAAAGAAAAAAGAAAACAAAGATTGTATATATAGGGTGTGGGGGGTTGCAGGGCGGTGGGGAAAGGGAAAAAATGAGAATCAAGTGTCATATTCTGGTACAAACTCCCAATGTTGAATGCGATGGTGATGTGTATTCATAATGTACCAATAAAGATTAAATAAAAATGTATCAATCACTGCTATTAAAAAAAAAAACAGAGGCAAAAGAATCCTTGCTACTTGAGGACAAGAAGGAGAAACTCTTCACTTCTCAAGCTCTTCCTTTCTATCTCTGCCTGCACTTTTGTCTCAGGATTTGAGTAGTGTGGAGCTCCTTACCTGACCTTGGCCAAAATAGAAATGGGAAGGAACAGTCATGGTATAACTTCTATCATTTTAATCTCATTGGACCTTCTTTCCATGTAGTTCTCTTAAATAGTTGTTAGTGCTGATACTTTTTTAAATTGAGAATAATTTCTGGGGGAAGAAAGAAATGAGAGATAGTCATTATACTATCACCCTGACCTTGTCTCTGTCTGGCAGGTTGTTGGGAAGTAACTGGGATACAAACCTTCAGTAGGTTTGTTAAGGTGGCAGTGTATCAGAGTTCATGTTTTTCTCTCCCTGCTCTCTCTTCATAGGTTGAATGTACATTTTCATGAGATTAAAGGAGAGGTAATATTCAGTATGAGTGACTGGTTGCCACACAAGTTGCTCTTTCATTTGTTTGTGTTCATATTGTTGATGGAGAATAAAGAGGAAAATAGTTTACAGCAGACTGTTCACTAGTCCTCACGAGGTGACTCATTGGCAAGCTGTCTTAATTTGTTTTCTGTTACTATAACAGAGTATCCCCAACTGGGTGTTTTATTAAGGAAAAAAATTTATTTAGCCCACAGTTTTGGAGGCTGGAAGTCCGAAGTCAGGATAGGGACTTCTGATAGGGAACTTGTTTTGTGTTTAGAACATGGGAAAGAAGCAGAAGGGCAAGCAGGTGTGCAGAGGAGGCGGCATGCAAGGGGCAGCTTCATTTTATAGTGGCTCGGGTTTGCATGGTATCTGATGCAGTCCTCTGAGAATAAGAACTCGCTCTCGTAAGAATTAATCCTGTGCTTGAGAGCAATGTCAATCTCTTTTCGAGGGCCTAGGTACCGTTTAGATGTCCCACAACCTCACAACTCTTACACTGGGAACCAGATTTCAACATGGGTTTTGGAGGTAACAAAAAACAAACAAACAAAACCTCCTCCAAACTATAGCTGCCAAATAGTGCATTGCCATGAAGGTAAAGTGGCCTTCCTTGTAGATTATAGGTTTTTACAACATACGTGAACTAGCACCATGAAAAGGTGAGTTATCTTGTGTACTGTTCTTTGCTTGATGTCTTTTTGAGAGTCATTCTCTGGTACCTAATATTGGACGGAGGACTCATCTGTGTAGACAGATATTTGTAGTATTAATCACATTGTACTTATTTTCCCAGAGATCAGCAGTCAGCATAATACCACATTGGGTTAAATGGCACTGAACTTGGCATATGTAGGGGCCAGTAAAATTTTATTGATGGAATGAAAGGTAAAGTTATTAATAGACATTGATGGCTGAAGACATTGTTTTTATGCGTTTGGATCTCTGTCTGTTGACTATCTTCTTTCTTTTGGTTGGCCACTTTCCCCCATGCAACAAAAGAAATGAATCAGAAAGGGACTCCAGCGATAACCTGTGCTTAGAGCATGTCCATCCAACGTTTTTTCTTTTTTCCTGTGTCACTATGGATCGAACTGAGGCCCTTGTGCTTCCAAGGGAGGCGTGGTACCACTTGAGCTAAACCCCTGGGACTGTCCATCTAACTTTTAAGGGTGAGCCACTTAATGTCTCACACATCTAAAATAAGGATTGTGTCATAGAAACAAAGAATAAAAGAATAGTCTGGAAGATGAAGGGTTCAGTAACACAGGATAAGTTCAAGAGATCTTGGGTGCATCTTGTGACTATAGTTAATAAGAGTATATACTTGAGCACTGCTAAAAGAATAGACTTTAAGTGCTTTTATAAACACTTAAACAATGATATAAAGTAGGTATGTAAGGTAAAGATAGGTTCCTGTAGCTTGCCTTAATCATTTCATGATGTGTTCATGGAGCTAACCATCATTGTACACCATAAATGCATACAGTTTCTACATGTTGATAGAATAAAGTAAAAAGTGAGTGAAATTATCACTTGATTTATAAGAAGTGCATAAATCACTATACCTACAAATTAAAGCTTTACCTCCAAATGTTTATTTACTTAAAATTTTTTTTTAATGTTTCAGGGATGTGTTTGCTACTTTTCGACAAGTACCCGTCACCATACCAAATTTTATAATGATCCAGTGGAAGCTGTAAAAGACATCCCTAATGGTGCAACCATTTTGGTTGGTGGTGAGTGATGATATTGTTTTTCTTTTCATGGTGATGTATTTATGCTTTTCACAAAGCCTGAAAGTCACAGTAACTGAATTATCCATTCTTTTTATCTGTTGCATATCGCATTATCTTTTATTACAGTGTCCCCTTGAAAAATTTAACAAGGTTTTAGCCAATATTGTATGTTTTCATTTTGTGTTTTCTTCTCCCAGTTATTTTGAAAGCTGAAGCTTTAAAGCATAGATGTTCTATTGGGAGCTTTGAGCAACTCCTAAATTCTTTGAAATATTTTTTAACTTGAAACATTTATTGGGACCTGGACTATAGCTCAGTGGTAGAGCACTTGCCTAGAAAATGTGAGGTCCTGGCTTCCATTTCCAGCACCACAGAAAGATTATTCCTTACTTATGAGCTGGAGAGCGTGGTATCTGTGTGTTCTTATTGCCCTCACCTCCTGCACATTCTCTTGCTTTGAAACCCCTGTCTTACACTCCATAAGCTTGCTGCCTAGATCCTTAAATGAGACCAAGACTTACTTTTAGCACTGTTGTCTATTAACTCTATATTCATTCAAAGAAGTAAAAATTATTAATTATTATTACATTTTCAGTTCTGCAAAATCTATACAAAATAAATATACTTAAAGTAATTGTATAATGTTTGAATTAGAAAGTGGAACAATAATGGACTTGTAGCCCTAGAACCTGTTGCATTTAACTTTATGTTTATGCTTGAAGGACTTAAAAATGATTTTTGGTGCTGTATCATTTTATAAAGCATTTGGGTCTAGTTATTTGACCATTTATTGAGTTACTGAGATATATCTGTGTACTTTGGTAGATTTAATAAGGTGCTTTGTATTTTTTGGTATGAAGAGGAGTAACACATTTCTACGAAAAGGACACCACATTCTTTATAGACTGTTTTCCTTTTGGGCTTGTTACAGGTTTTGGGCTGTGTGGAATTCCAGAGAATCTCATAGGAGCTCTGCTGAAGACTGGGGTGAAAGGACTAACTGCAGTCAGCAACAACGCAGGGTGAATATATATTTTTAAAACAAGTTTGTTGAAAGAAAATGGCAATTCTTTATATTATTTAAACAGAGATTACCAATAAAGTTTTCCTTTAATTATGTGGCCAGTATATCCAAGTATCAAAAAAATAGTGCTTAACAAGGTTGACTGGATGTTACATTTATATAAATGATTGTAGGATCGATTGTCTTTCACAATCATAAGTGAAGTTAGCTTGCTTTGTCTTACATAAATTAGACTCACTTTATTTTATGTGAAAGTAAACGTTAAGATTCTTTGTCTTCACTTGAAATCTTTTTTTTTCTAAATTTAAAATATGGTATAAAAGTTAGAATATATATTTTCAAGTTGAAGCTTGAATTTTAAAATTTCTTTATGTTTTTGTTAGTTTAGAAGATTATTTGTAAGGCAAGATGGACATCAGAGTGAAATGTTTCAGTTGCTTTCTTTTGCTTATGTCCATACTCTGGATGATGTCTAAAGGATTATGTCAATCATTAACTGTTGCTGATTGTGATGCAAGTGGGGGATATGTACACAGCACACTAAGATTCTAAATGAAGATGGCCATTAAGAAGCCAGTAAGGTCCATTAGGTACGTTGGAGAAAGCTATTTGTATGCAGAACAGTGAAACATAAGCTCACTTTTAACAGTGAAAGAAAGACTTTAAAGATTCTAAAAGACAGAAAACCATAGCCATATTAGTAGTTTAACCTATGCTAATGCAGTTTAGAACAAATAATGTGAATTAAATAGGGAACAAAACATGCTGCATTTGTGTACTTTGTTCCTTTTCTCAGCTTGTTTATGCTATTATGTCCTCGGGAAGTCTCTTCTTCCTCTTTCTTGCCTCTCTCTACTCTTTTAGCTTTCAGGATTCACTCAAGTTACCCATCTTTAAGGAAGACTTATCCAAATAAAGAACTTTTCTGGTTCTCACTGATGTTCTTTTCTCAATTCCGTTAGAGATTTTTAGCCCTCTGCTGTGTCTTGAATTATATTCTCTTACATATGCATCACATTGATCCTGCTACTTGCAGTAGTTTTATATGTGCCGCCGTGCTTAGCCTGCGAGTCTGAGTCATGGCATGTTGGCGCTGACAGGCCTGTAGGGATCACCTGCTCCTGTGGATCCCAGGGGACTCAGCTGCATGTAGAGAAGTGACTTCTCCAGCTTACTTGGTGTTTCAAAGACATGCCTCATGCGCTCTGATCTGCCTGTGTGTTTATTACCAACCCTTTTGGCTATCAGCCCTTTGTTAGGTTTCCCAGACAACGCCATGTTTACAAAGGATGCCACAGATCAATTGGGAAATGGGTTGGGTACCAACTGGGAAATGTTCTGAGAGGTGCATCTCATGTGATAGTTGTCATCATGCAACCTCAGAGAATTCATTTTTGCAAACTAACATGTCCATGGGGTTCAGATAAAATTTCATGCAACCACTACAGTCATGTGCTGTGACTGTAAATTCCTGACGCAGAATAAATGCTAACAACCCGCTTTACCAAACACAAGGAAGACATGTTGCAAACCCTCGTCAGCAATTAGTTCACTTAATGAGGAGAGTTTAAATCCTAGAGTTCCATAGGAGTAAGGGCTTCATTTTAGCCATAAAAGTGAGATATCTTTAAGGGAAACTCAGTCAGCCTGAGTTGGAGAACCAGTGACATTCTTTGAATTGTTGGGAAAATGGGCAGTTTGGAATTGGAAGTAGTAATTCCTTTTCACTTGGCAAGGGCTCATTTTATGGAAGAATCTGCCTGGAATGGAAGCTTTTCTAAAGTTCAGGGATCCTGCTGTTCTATTTTTTTTTTTTTTAATAATCTATAAGACTTATAGTCCTAAAATAACCCTTAGCTTGATGTGAAGTATTAACTTAGCCTAGATGAGATAAACTCCTTTTTAGAATCAAACAGCTGAACTGATAGTTTGATATGAGTTATTAAAAGTAGGGAAAGTTGAGAATGTGCTTTTCACTGATTTTTGGAAGACTTTGGTTTACAAGCTTGTTTGAGCCAAAAGTTTTGCAGTAAACTGTGTGTATCACCCAATTAATTCACAGAGACAATGGAAGAATAGGTTTGTTATATTACACATACTAATTTCCCGAAGAACAGATTATTTTATAACATAGTTCTGGAAGACTGGAATGTAGATGATTAGTGGGATATGCATACTTACATGTAGAGGGCCAATAAATTCTGTTATGTATATATGTGTATATATATACACACACACACACACACACACACACACACACACACACACACATATACTTGTACTTATGATTACATATACATAGTTCTGTACTATCCAGGGGTAGGAGTTTTTTTGAGAGCCCAAGATGCCATCTCTCACTCTGAATAAAATTTTGGCTTCTGCATCAATGACTTTGAACATGGAGATTAAGTCTAGTAACCTGTCTGTGCCTGCTCCCCCGACCCCACCTCACGCCTGCAACCTGAAGGACTCATTGGATAAATACAGACCAACCACCTCGCTGACTAGGAGCATTTCCCAAGGTGGATTATTTTGTCTGACTTCTGCAATCAATACTTGAATTTCTGTACTCAGTCTGTGGGAAGATTTCATCTGTCCCATATAACCATGACCTATATGTGCTTTATAGTTAAGTGTAGAATTTTTTTCTTTTGCTATTTTTAAAATATTGTCAGTAAATATAAATTGTATGATTGAAATTAAAGTATTTTCTTAAATGAAAAGTAGACAAGCCCATTGTTATTAGTATTATTTTGATAAGGATTGCCATTATTAATGAAGTTTCAGAAAATAAAAATTGAGCAAATTAAATTTTTGATTCTGAAAATGGAGGGGGTTGCACAACATTGATATCCTCCATACAATACCTTTGTGCTTTACTTTAGTATATCTATTTAAGAATTTGTGGCTTTAGAATTCTTTTAATCATGAAAATGTTTGAAATTCCAGCTCGGGGTGTTAGAACAAAGGAAAAAATTAAACATCTCTTTCTCTTTAGGTATTCTCAGAATATACTGACTACTAAAGCCAAGCAGAATAATTTATTTGAAAGTCCATCATCATTAGCTTCTGTATCAAAGAGCTATGAGATGCTTTTATATGCATTTTTTTCTATTAGATATGATAAGTTCATTACTTACAGAAAATGACATATATCTTCTTTATAGTGTGAGCTTTTAAAAAACTTGACTTATTTTTTATCACCTCTGTCTGAGAATATGAAGTTAGATGTAAATGGAAGGTGGATTTTTGCATTGGAAAGTATGTGACAACACACACTCTCGCCTTAAGCTATCTAATAACGTTTTCAAAGTGTCGAGACTGACTGACTTCCGAAGTGGATGAGCACTGCTTGTCTGCTGTGCTAGGATATTAGTCTAAAACAAAGCAAAAGCCAAATACACACTGCTTCTCAGCGCCAAGGTCAATAAAATACCAAAAGCTCTTCTTTAACTAGAGCCAAGTTCAGCTGTGTAATGTGTTGAAAAACCAAACAGAAAGCCGTGAAAGAGTAGTTAGAAAAGTTTCCAGATCAATGAATGGCCAAATATATTCTGATTACTAGGCCTGCAGATTTGGAGCAAGTTTCACATACATAAAACAACCGAAAGCAAATGGGCCACCTCCACCTTCGTGTAGTGCTTCGGGGTTGTGACTTTTTATTCAGAGCTCCAGATAACACCAGTAGTACTGCTAATGCTGGGTAGTTGAGGAGTATGCCTAAGGGACTGTTTTTAAGGGAGTTATTAAGGTTGAGGGAAATAAATGTGACTAATAAAAACTCTAGAGCTATTTACAGTGGTGTATTCCTGTCCTACCTACCACAATTTCTCAAAAATAAAACTTAATTGGAAAATAAGCCTTAACATCATTTTTAGAGTGTTCGTTATATAAGACCTACCACAAAATAAGCTCCAATCCAGACCACCAGCCAAATGATACAGGTATCTGGGCTGGGGAGTTAGCTCAGTGGTTCCGGCGCCTGTCTTGCAAGCGCAAGGACCCGGGTTCAATTCCCCAGTAACCACATACCATACTGGGTGTGGAGACTCACCCCAGCAGCAACCAGTGTCACATACCACAGTGCCGGGCGTGCTGGCTCATGCCTGTAATCCCAGTACTCGGGAGGCAGAGGCAGGAGGATTGCTGTGATGTGAGTTGGAGGCTGAGCTCAGGGCCAGCCTGAACCACAAAGCGAGACCCTGTCTCAGAAACAAACAAACAAAAAAAACCCTAAACAAAACAAAACAAAACAAAACAAATGATATAGGTACCTTTAGACAGTAAATAGATGACCTTGAGACTTATTGCCAAGTAACTAATCAGAGTAAAGTCACAATGCATGAATAATATGCACACCTGGTAATGATTGGATGTACTTGTGTCTAATATGAATCTTTATAATTCCAGCTGTTGAATGTGGTAATGATGAGCTATGAAAAGGCTGTGTGGACAAGAGATGCTCTTTGGAAGAGCTCTCAGTTACTGGTTATGAGAGACTGGGGCCAGTAGTTAATGGGAAGTGGAATCACAAGAAATTCAAGCTGGAATTTGGGGTCTGGAGAGTTCCAGAAGATGATGACATGACTGTATTTGAATAAGTGTAAATTTTTGTACATGGTTAAATGAATAAATGTAGATTGGTGTACATGAAAAAATAAGATACCTCATGAAAATAAGACTTACTATGTCTTTTGGGGAAAAATTAATATAAGACTTGGTCTTATTTTCAGGGAATTATGGTAGCTCTGCAGGAAGCTAGAATGGAAAGGTCATAGGTTGAAGCCCAGCCTGGAAAACTTAGACCTTGTATCAGAACAAAAACATAAAAAAGACTGGGAGGCAGCTGAGGTGGAGTGTCCCTGGGTTTGATGCTTACGAGAGAGACAGAGAAAGAGAGACAGAGCGACAGGGAGGGAAGGAGGGAGAATAGAAGAGAGAAGGAAGGTAGGAAGAAAGGAAGGAAAGAATTTTTACAAGGAAAGTTGGAAGTAGTAATAGGAGTGCTGTGACCACCAGCCATTATCCGTGCTGGAAGAAAGCATTGCCTAGGAAGTTGTCTGACTTGCACCTGTGAGAGCGAGAGCCCTTTGAGCATAAATCCTGACGTCCGTGTTCTCAGCCCAGGCCTGCCAGTGGCTCCCATTGGCTAGGAGCCCAGTCAGAAGCCTTACAGGTAACAGCCCAATAGAAACCTTAGAGGGAGTGAGTGCCTTGATAGACTCTTAAAGTTGGTTATTTCAGGTACACACAGCAGGCTAGATGCTGGAAAATAGATACACAGGGGAAAACAGAAAAAAGAATAACTTGGAAATTTTTATTTCTATTAGAAAGGAGTCCCAAGGTGGTGGTGTGTGAAAGTGGAATTAAACAGTAAGTGCATTTGATGTGTGTAGCTCTCTGTGTGTGTTGCCGATCTTTGCAGTGCTTGGGCTTCAGAAGTGGACAGAACAGACCAACAAGCCTGCTCTGTGCACATCCGTTCTAGAAAGGAGTGCCTCATAGGAGTGATCCGCCTGTTAGGAAACTGTGCCATGGTAAGAGAGGGAGGGGCAAGTGTGGGCAGCGGGAGCGCGGCTGTGGAGGCGGGGCCGTGTCCAGTGTGGGCGAGCTGGACGAGACACACTCGCAGAGATCCGCAGGGAGTGAGGGAGAGTGCCATGTGGACCTGAGAGGGCAAACGGATGTGTAAGTGGGAGGGCACCTGGCGGAACAGGCCAGCGTGTTTGAGAGACGGTGAGGCCAGCAGAAGGAGAGAAGCAAGCAGGAAGGAAATGGGAGTGGTGTCAGAGATACAGAGGGCATCTCATCACTTGGGCCTGGCACGGTGCTCTAGGGAGCTCTACTTCTGCTTTCTTTTTGAGTGAGTCTATTGTTTTGAACAGAGCTCTGACCTTTTTGACTGAGGTTTTAACAGGTTCACTTAGGCTTCTGGGTAGTGAGTGGATGACAGTGCACAGGGACAGAAGCAAGAAAGTTATCTACGGAAGCCAGGCAAGAGATGGCACAGGGAACAGTGGGACGAGTGAGGACTAGTCTGATTCTGAATGGATTTTGAAGGCAGAGCCCCGATTCGATTTGGTAGATTTCAGAAAGAAAAGGTAAAGTTTACTTTGTTAGTTTTGTACTGACCATCAGGTATGATATGGAAGGCTGTTGGGGAAGCTAAGTTTGGGAGAGTAGAATTGTTAAGCTGAGGATCTGGTGAGAATCTATCCAGGTAAGAGCAGTAGGTTAGAAAAAACTAGAAAAGAATAAAAAGAAAGAATAATCAGAAGGCACATGTGAGGGAGCATTGGCGAGTCTTAGAATCTATTGTGATATGGAGACCCCTAGTGGACAAATGTATTGTTAACCTGCGGGGAACTCCCATTGTTCCAAAGCACTTCCTGGAAAATATTGTTATGTGCATATCAGTTTTATTTTGAGACAAGAAAGAGTGGATCATAAAGAATACAGCTATTTTACACCTACGATGGATGGGAAATGTTTTCACCTGGATAATCACCTGTTACCTGGACATTTTGACATGCACAGTATACAGCAGAGGTAAGAGGCTTAGAAGTGATTAATTCCCAGATTAAGGAAGGAGTCATTTGTAATAGAATGGGCACTTGAGACAGGAAAATGGAGTAGCAGCAGAGGAAAGATAGTTGTTTTAAAAAGGTTCAATAGTTTCTCACACAACGTGCCATGTTTGAAATCTCGACTTTTAGCTCGATTGGCTTGAGGAATTAGTGAAACATACTCTGGGTTTGTCCAGTTAGGTGAGGATTCGTGGCCTTAGGGACTCTCTCTCTGGTCTCTGGCCTTTCCTGAGTATTAGTCTTTCCCTCTGTCCTGCTTTCCAGGCACCATAAACTAAGCTGCTGTGCTCCAGCAAACCCTTCCCTCGTGAGGTCCCTGCCTTGGGGCCAGCTGCAGTAGATAGACACCTTTGAGGCTATGAACCAAAGTCAACTTTCAAGGTGTGGTGTCAGGTCATACACCTTGTGCTAGTAACAGAAAAGCTGACCAATGGCGGTGCATTTATGTGTCAAACAAGTGGGTGTCTTTTGTGACCATTAGGTTACTTCCTCTCAGCGTGCTCTTCCCTATATTCTATTGGCAAAGCTAGAATTCTGCAGCGATATGTGTGCGTGTCAAAATGGGCAACGAGTCTTAAGAATGAATCATTTCTCTCCACAGATCTCTTGATTTGTCCCTTTTCTCCATTTCTGTTGCCTGCACATTAGTTCAAATACCTATTATTGCTTGTTTGGGCTACTTCAAAGTTCTTAAATATTCTCTTTGCCTTTAGGTTTTGAATATCTTCAATTAATTGTATACCCTGTGAGCTTCCATCCGTGTATATGTCACTTTTTATAAATTTTCTTTGTAAGACTAGAATGAAGAAAATTGCATCCTGTGTGTGTATTTTGGTGAACTCTGTAGTTCTGTCGGGTACAGATACAAGAATTGCTGAGGGGCCGGGGAGTTAGCTCAGTGGTTCCGGCGCCTGTCTTGCAAGCGCAGGGACCCGGGTTCGATTCCCCGGTAACCACATAACAATACTGTGTGTGGAGACCCACACCCAGCAGCAACCAGTACCACATCCACAGTGCCGGGCGTGGTGGCTCACGCCTGTAATCCCAGCACTCGGGAGGCAGAGGCAGGAGGATTGTGATGAGTTTGAGGCTGAGCTCAGGGCCAGCCTGAACCACAAAGCGAGACCCTGTCTCAAAAAACCTAAAAAAAAAAAAAAGAATTGCGGGAAGAGCGTATAGATATATATTCAGCGTTGATTGATTGTGTGCCAGTTGTTCCAAAGTGAATGTATCTAGTTCTGTTTTTCGCACTGTATATGACATTCTGACATTTCATATCCTTGTCAGTCCTGATATTCCTTACTTTTTAGTTAGTCATTGTTTCCTATTTGTGGTGGTAGATCACTGTGATTTTTACTACTTAAAATATTTTACCCTTGGGCCGGGGAGTTAGCTCAGTGGTTCCGGCGCCTGTCTTGCAAGGGCAAGGACCCGGGTTCGATTCCCCGGTAACCACATAACAATACTGGGCGTGGAGACCCACACCCAGCAGCAACCAGTACCACATCCACAGTGCCGGGCGTGGTGGCTCACGCCTGTAATCCCAGCACTCGGGAGGCAGAGGCAGGAGGATTGTGATGTGAGTTTGAGGCTGAGCTGAGTGCCAGCCTGAACCACGAAGCGAGACCTTGTCTCAAAAAACCTAAAAAAAAAAAAATAAAATAAAATAAAAAATATATATATATTTTACCCTTAAAAATAGTTGTATAGGACCTTAGAATATAGTTTAGCGGTAGAACACTTTGTTTTCAAATAGATTTTATTGGAACATTTTATATATACCTTATGATCATAATCAACACTGAGAATTTGTACCAGTACATGACACACCTTAATTCTCATTTTTCTCATTTTCTTGCCTTCCTTACAACTCCCATCCCCTATATACCTAAGCTTTGTTTTCTTTTAACATTAAAGTTTTTCTTTCCCTTTTTCACTTACCTCTACATCACCTTTCCTTTTGCTTTTTGAACATTTTCTTCCTATTTCACATTACCTGTCATACATTTTAGAACTCATTTCCATCTTCAGTTTCTCATACCAGAGAAATGATATGGTATTTACACATCTGTGTTCTGTTTAGGTAGAATACTTTCTTTGCAAGTTCAAGCCCTGGGTTTCATGCCTAGCACCAGACCAAAGAAAGATTTTATGGGTTAAAAAAAATCCCTTTTCTTTGTCATCTTAGGAGTATTTTCTTTCTCCAGTCGGTTGAAATATTTCTGAAACTTTTGAGAGAAGAGTGATATGGTGACTGGAAATGAAAAAGTATTCATTCACTAATCGATTTTGTCACATTGATTTTATTTAAAATTCTAGGTATATTTTTCTCTGAAAGTTATGATACAAATATGAAATAATGCACAAACCTTAAAACTTTTAATATAAAAAGCCAATACTAATCTGAGAATAAATTGAATGCCAGCTTTAAAATAATAGAGATATGAAAGTCTGTGTAATTTAACTGACCCAGGATTATTATTCTTCTTACCTGCAATTCTGTCACTGTTTTATGATTAATTTGCTGATTTTTCTTGATTAAGCATGGTAAAGTACGTTCGTATTCTTGAGAAAATATCTATGATACAGGAAAAACGTTTATAGCTATTTATAGCTGCTGATAATATGACAATCTTCTGTCTCATTAAATCCGTGAATGCTCATCTTTCTTTTTTAGCACTTTTCCATCCAGGTTTCCCATTATATGGCCATTGCATTCTGTATTCCTCCAAAGTACAGGACAAGAATGATTTTATCTCTTTTTTTAGCTTCTAACTCAGGATAACTTTGCAGTGATAGAAAGAAAACAATGGGAGAATTAGAAGAGGGATGCTGATGTGGAAATTGGCTGTGGCAAAAACTCCCTGAGATCTTGGGGAGCAATCATCAGTTAATCTTTTAAGCATTAGTTACCTTAACTGTAAATTAAACAAAAGAATATCTGTCTTAATCCATAGTACCACCTTGAGGGTGATAAATACATTAGCAGAGATTTGTTTTCCTCTAAATTAATCAGATTTCATCTTTAAGGAAAAATAATGTGATAGTAGTGTTCTGTCAGAAGTTTCTGTGATTATAAGCTTCATTTTTTTTTTTTTTTTTCAGAGTCGACAACTTTGGCTTGGGACTTTTACTTCGATCCAAGCAGATAAAGCGGATGGTCTCTTCATATGTGGGGGAAAATGCAGAGTTCGAAAGACAGTTCTTATCTGGTGAATTAGAAGTGGAGCTGACACCACAAGTGAGATTTCTGTGCATTTCTTTATAGTACTAGTTTACTAATAAGTTTACATCTTCCCCTAACAGTTTCCTTGTACAAGACAGGATATAGTTTCACCAGACTAAGGAATTTTGCACAAAATCACACCTGATGACTGTTAGAGGATTAGTATTTTATGCCACTGTGTAATGGAAACTGAGGTAGAGTATTTCTAATAAAAATACTTAGGATGCAGTGTAAAATTTTAAGTTTGATACAGTAATGTGTGTGATGTCAGAAGCAAGAAAAAGGACTAGGAAAAATGTTTGAAGACTGTCTTAAAAGTCAGTTTCTATGGTCCACAGAGTTAGAAATGTGCGAGTGATAGCGATTAACGCCTGCTGAGACATGTTAGGCATTTGAATACCTGGCGGTGAAATCGACTCCATCAGCATAAGTACCAGGATCACACCCCAGATCTTCAGGGAACTGATGTTGTTACAAAACAAATAATTACACTGATCATTCTGGAATGTCTTCATTTCTTTTACATATCATCTCCTAATTGAGGGAATAATTTGTCATGGAAGAAGGCGCAGACATTTCAGTCCTGTGGGTAAAGCCAGTGTCTATAAGTTGTCTGTGTTGGGGTTTTGCTTTGACACATTCTGCCTTCATTCTGACCCTACTCTACCTGAAAATAATCTTACCTTGGACTTCACCAAGTTGCTTGCTGATAATGTGTAGCAAAAAAAAAAAATGGTAATTGATTCTAGTGCGTACTGGTCTAGATAGAGCATTTCTAGGGCACTGTTCCTTCTTTCTTTTTTTTTTTTTTTGAGACAGGGTCTCGCTTTGTAGTTTAGGCTGGTCCTGAGCTCAGCCTCAAAGTCACATCACAGCAATCCTCCTGCCTCTGCCTCCCGAGTGCTGGGATTACAGGCGTGAGCCACCATGCCCAGCACTGTGGTGTGTGGTGCTGATTGTTGCTGGGCGTGAGTTTCCACGCCCAGTATTGTATGTGGTTACCAGGGATTGACCTTGGGTCCTTGCACCTGCGTCCTTGCACTTGCAAGCCAGGCTCCGGAACCACTGAGCTAAATCCCCAGCCCTAGGGCACTGTTCTTTCTGAGGCCTCACAGTATTACAGTTACACCTGCATGCCTGCAGCATTGTCATACTAGGTTTGATACTTAGTCGATTTTTGCTTTAAGTTTTGTGAGTACACAAAGAGACTTTTCTAGTCTGCTTAGGCTGGTGTAAGCAAGTACAGATCAACTGGCTTGAACATCAGTGATTTTTTCCTCATAGTTCAAGGTGCCAAGAAGTTTAGCTCCTGTTAAAATGTCTCCTTGCTGGCTCAAAAGGGCTGCCTTGCTGCTGAGGGAGAGACAGGGGATAGACCAGGTGTGCGGTGAGCGTTCTGATGTCTCTTCTTGTAAGAATGTTAATCCCCTCAAAGTAGGGTTCCATATTTATGACATCCTTTGACTCAGTTATCTCCTTTTAACCACTGTTTTAAAGTAGAGTCACACGGAGGGTCAGGGCTTTAGTTTATGAATTTAAAGTTGACACAGTTTGGTCCATGACATACTTTTGTTCACATTACACATATGGATAATTTATCTTTTATATTGTAGAACTATCTAAAATTAATCTTTTAATTTCCCTTTGTATTTTTTGCAATATCCTCTATTTTGTCAAAGAAGAAAAACTTCCCTAATTTTTCTTTTTTTTTCCCCATTAAGTTAAAACAAATTGATGACTCTATTCTCAACTTCGTTTGTATATAGATGAACAGTGGCTCCCTCAGTTTCGTTTGCAGCTGGCCCGAGGGAGAAATGCCAGTGGAGTTGTAGGGATGACAGCTTCTTTGAGGTTACGGTGTGTGCTTGGTGGTCGGTGCAGAGGGGGCTGGGAATATAGCTCAGTGGTTCCGGCGCCTGTCTTGCAAGCGCAAGGACCCGGGTTCGATCGCCGGTAACCACATACCTATACTGGGTGTGGAGACTCACCCCCAGCAGCAACCAGTACCACATACCCCAGTGCCGGGCGTGGTGGCTCATGCCTGTAATCCCAGCATTCGGGAGGCAGAGGCAGGAGGATTGCTGTGATGTGAGTTGGAGGCTGAGCTCAGGGCCAGCCTGAACCACAAAGCGAAACCCTGTCTCAAAAAAAAAAAAAAAAAAAAACCTTAAGAAAAAAAAAAAGAAGTTCTGCAAAAATGCAGACTATTCAGACTATTGTCCCGTTGGAGAGAGAGAAGGAACAATATTGGGGGTGGAGATCCACATAAAAGTATTTTATAGTAGAGGGTGTTATCATGTTTCTTTCGACGATTTAGTCTTTGAATATTGTTAACGTAAAATGTAACACAAAGTAGACTCATCTCAGTCTGTTACAGAGAATAATAAAGCCCCATCTTGCTGGAAGATGTCTAGTGGTGCCCTAAGTCCCTCCTGTGTCACAAGATTCCACTTACTTGAATGACTCAGTGTCTGAGCTCCCACTGTTGGTCTCCTTTTTGAAATAAATATTTAAAGGACCCAGTTAATGTAGGTTAGGACAAAATAAATAGACTGTTAATACTTACATGCACCCTCTCTACTGATTGCCCAGTTATATAACAAGGCATGATCTAGCAAGACCTCAGTGGTAGGTGGCATGTTAGGGACCGTGTCAGGATGTATTTAAGGCCAGGGTTCATGTTCTAGGGAAACCTTGATGGGACAGTCGGTTGGAGATGGGAGAGACTTAGGGACCTGAGGTTCACTAGAAGAAGACAGTGTTATGCGTGGGAAAGAAGATATTTAAAAGAGGAATAGAGGAATGTCACATGCAGCCTTGTCCACTGTGAAATAAAATGTGAAATAGTCTTGTCTCGTAAAACCAATGTCCTCTTATGCTGTACTCCTTGTTTATCTTTTGCTAGGTAATTTCATAGATAAAATATTTATGGAAATAGTTTTAAATAAGTTCCAAGATAAATTTGAGCTCTTACATTATTGATATTAATATTGAAAAGATTTCGGCCACACCTTCATATAGCACAACTGGATGATATTTTAAAAATGTTTATAGCCAAAGTAACATAATTTGGGGTTAATATTTGAGACTCAAGGGACCATTGGGTGGTCTGGAAGCTGAGAGCATGAGCAGACAAATGAACCATTGCAGTTTGAATGTGGACTTAGAATGAGGTAGTTATGTAAAGAGGCAGAAAACTCTAAAACTTGATATTCCAGCCTATGACATTGGGAAAGGATGCACATCAATCCCTAATGCTAGGTACTTTTTAGAATTGTAAGTCCATGGAGTGGGTTCATGTCCATAGATACTTCTGTGTCCTCGGACAGATATGTACTCGGTGAATTTTTATGGTTGTTGGTTGCTCGCTTGCAGGGTACTCTTGCAGAGAGGATTCGCGCAGGTGGGGCTGGAGTTCCTGCGTTCTACACCAGCACAGGGTATGGAACCCTGGTGCAAGAAGGGGGGGCACCCATCAAATATAACAAGGATGGCAGCATCGCCATTGCCAGTAAGCCAAGAGAGGTAAGACACACTGTGGTCGGAGCACTGCTAGGACATCTCTGCTTGGGGCTGGGGTGGACTCACTGCCTGAAACCATCTCAGCAAGAAAAAGCATTCACTTTCTTAAATATAGTGGGTGAGACTTGTAGCTAACCTTGAGTATCTGCTCGTAATTAAAATCACGTAGAAAAGCTAAAATAAGAAGAAAAGAATCTATGTTTCATGTATAGCATACAGTGACGATTAGTTAACTGATTTCACAAGAGGTTTTTAACAAACTCAGGGACATTTATGAATGCTGATTAAGCTGATTTAGAAAACAGGGAAGTTGTTTGATTCAGATGGAATTAAACTTCCATTCTCAGACTCATCATCTTCATGTGACTGAAGAAAAAAAACAAAGGAAAATGTAAGTTTGAAATCTTGAAAAACAGGTTATAGTTATAATTATATAATGAAGTAGAAAGTTCATATTATCAACTGTATATATTTTGTGTCTTGAACAAACATGAGGTTTTCATTGACTGACTCACAAAATTTAATTAAAATGCTGAGTGGGTGGGATAGGGCACTTTGAAGCTGTTTCTGTTTTAGTTAAGAGATCAAATGTAGAGGCATAGTTATTCCATTTTTTATCTCTATTCTGAGAAATGAAAAAAGGTGGGTTTTTTGTTTGCTTTTCTTTTTGCTGTACTGGAAATTAAATTCAGGGGCACTCCTACTCCTGAGCCGCATCTCTAGCACCACTCATTTTCCTATTCATTCATTCACTTCTTAATTATTTGCTTGAAATACATAATGAGTATATTTACTGTGTGATATTGGTACATACACAAGTAGCATATGGATCCCTTTTACTTCCTCTTCCCCTTGTCCCACCTTTCCACTATCCCTCATCTTCTGCAATTTCACTCACATATTGCATAAGGGGAGACCTCTAGATACAAGCATATGAGCTACTCAGATTTGAGATAATTTAAAAAATTACACAGGCCAATATTTCATTACTATATTTTCAGTACTTTTATATTCTCCTTGTCCAGATGGCTGAAAAGAGTTAGCTATTGATGAGGGGTGGTTTGCAGAAATACTGACCTTATACCTGTGAGAAAGTGAAGATAGCAACTGGAGGAATTTCTTGGACTGTAACTTTTATGCCTGTAGGGAGGCTGGCCCCGCCTTCTTGTTCTGGGGAAGATACGAGGTTCCTGGAAGTGTCTCTCCCTGGTGTCATCTCCAGCCGTGTTCTCCTTTGGTAGTTTTGCCTTTCTGCTGAGAGTGACCTATATCGATTCAAACTTTTATAAGCGTATTTTAAATATTCAGTCTTCCTCTTCCTTTTAATGCCTAACAAGATTTTAAAAATTTCTAGATAAAGAAGGAGCCTAATTATGAAAATGAATCTTAGAAATGTACAACAAGATTACGCAGAAAAATCACGTTAACACTTTGATAGCTTATTAGAAAGTACAGAATGTCTCTCTCTGGGAAAAATGTGACACACTGGAATGCTTTTTGGGCTCATTTATGTCTAGAGCCAGGTGTAAGAATCCAGTTGGTTTGTAATATTGTCTGAATCCCTCAGGAGTATGATAAATTATTCCTGGAGACACTTCTTTTAGCTTTTTATTTCCCCTGCTTATGGTTGGAAAAGGAAGTGAGTAAATTCCTTCTTTCACTGGTATTTCTTAAGGTTTCTCACTTTACTAGGCCATATGCTAAGCATTCTGGAAAAAATGGATGGTCTTTAGATCCACTGCTCCTGCTGGTGGAAGAACTGACAGTGCTGAACAAGGACATAGTGTGTGCTGTGAGTGTTGTGAAGGAAAGGCAAGGAAGTCACGAGCAGAGAGCATGACCGATGGCCATGCAGGTGGTGTTCCAGGGACTAGTCAGGGTGGATTATTTCTCCTGGCAGAGACACGTAAAGCAGGAGAGGTTTGTTTTGGCTCCTGGTTCAGTCCATGTTTGGCCTCACAGCAGAAAGAACAGGGCCAGAGGACATGCCAGAAAAAAAGGTGCTCAACCCATGGCACCCTGAAGCAGAGAGAGAAGGGAGGAGCTAGGGACAAGAAGGCACGCTTCAAGGTCATTCCTGCAGGGACCTACCTCCCCCAACCCTGCCTTCGAACAGCAAGTCAAGTACAGAGCACCTATGATTCAGTCACCTTCCAAACACATGAGATATTGGGGGACATCTGGATCTAAGCCATAACATTTCAGTCCTGACTCCCAAGACCTATGTCCAGCTCATTATGCAAAATACACTGAGGCTATCTTTAAGAGTTGCCAAAGTCTTAACAGCTCCAGCACTGCTTAAAAGGCCAAGTCCAAAGTCTCCTCTGAAACTGAAGGTAATCTGAGCTGTGAGCTTTGGTTAAAATAAAAAAGTTAAACACTTCCAATGTACAATGGCACAAGGTAAACATTCCCATTTCAAAAAAGAGAAATAGAGGATAGAAAGGTATCAGAGACCAAAGCAAGAAAGAAATCTAATGGGGCAAATATCAAATCCTGCAGTTCCATAGCCAGTGTCCAGGGTAATTTGTGGTGTGATACAAGCACTTGCTTGGGAAGCCTTGGACTTATGGCATTGCTGGTTGCTGTCCACAAGGCCTTTCTCTTGGGGTGGCTTCTCTTACTGCGCTCAGCTTTGCTCAGTATATGTTCCTTGTTCCTGGCATCTCCAGGTTCTTGGGACCTCTGCTGCACCTTTGGCTTTCTCTCACACCTCTGCACTCTACCCTACTGGGCCCCTGTTCCAGGCCTCCCAAGTCTTCTTTTGAACTCTGGGTGGAAGCTTCTCATGTCCCTATAACTCTTGCATTTTACACCTTATGGATGATGCTGTTTTCTGATAGACTGCTTGTAGGATATAAAAGAATCAAGCATTGAGATAGGCAGGTGATGGGGTAATCAGAGCTCTGTGGTCCATTGGAGATGTCCAGGAGACCTAAGAGGAGGTTCATGGGGAGCTAAGTGACAGTGTAGAGCTGGGATGGGAGTTTGGGAGGTGCTGGTGTGTGTCATTTAAAGCCGTAGAGCTAGATGAATGCTTGAGCCTCCATGACAATTGGAGAACACTTCTTTGCCAAATAGATTGGGAAGAGAAGGAAGGACAGTGGAGAAATATGGGGAAGAATGACTTGTCATGAAGAGAAAGCGAAGAGGAGTCCGATGACTTGAAAGATAAAGAAAAAGAAAAGAGGGGTAATCAGCCGAAAGGGTGTGAAGAGGCCGGATTATACAGGAACTAGAACTGACCAGTGAATCTGCAGAAATGGAGGTCATTGGAAATTTAAAGAGTGGTTTTTCTACAGTGGAGGAGATAAAAATCTGATTGGAATACATCCAAGAATGAACCTGAAGTGGAAGAAGTAAAGCCTGAAATACAAGGTCTTTCAGGTGAATACAGTAGTTAGTTCAATAAAACCAGTTCTTTCCCTCTTTTAAATTTTAGAGTCACTAATATTCAGGGATAGCTAATGTGTAGACCCTGGAAATCACAACTGGAGAATGAGAGAAAAGCTCATTGCTTGATTTTGCCATATATTAGCAAGTATTAACTTTAGTTTTCTAAGTGTGTGTACAAAACCCTTCATTATCATTGGTGCTTGACAGTGAGGGCTTTTGAAGATTGTGAACCATTTTAAAATACTCATTATATCTTGATGAGCAGTTTTCCATGTCATATTAATGAGATCTGTATCTATCTTACCCTAGGTTCATTAATATTTTATAGCAGGAGGGCCGGGGAGTTAGCTCAGTGGTTCCGGCGCCTGTCTTGCAAGCGCAAGGGCCCGGGTTCGATTCCCCGGTAACCACATAACAATACTGGGGGTGGAGACCCACACCCAGCAGCCACCAGTACCACATACCACAGTGCCGGGCGTGGTGGCTCACGCCTGTAATCCCAGCACTCGGGAGGCAGAGGCAGGAGGATTGTGATGTGAGTTTGAGGCTGAGCTCAGGGCCAGCCTGAACCACAAAGCGAGACCCTGTCTCAAAAAACCTAAAAAAAAAAAAAAATATATATATATATATATATATTTTATAGCAGGAAACTGTAGTAGTATCTTTAAATAAACTTTTCTGTAAGGAAGAATTTCTATTTTGCGCCATAGTTTAAAAGGAAAGGAGTGTATCAGAATTTTGTAGGGATACAAGATAATAAGGAAAGATTTATCAAAGAAGAGGAGACTCAACAGAACATTCTTGAGCAGCATTAGACAGTGCAGACGCGTGAAGGCGCACTGAGGGGAGAAAGCCTTTTCTGAAAGGCTCGCAGTCTGATATTCCACTAGAGGGCGCAGCAGGAATGAGATTGAAGTTCTGCCCTCGCATGGCTCCGTTCCTGGAGGGGATGGAAAGCCCATCGCTCTTCTTCCCACTCTCCTTTGTTTTCATTCACAGAGACAAATCCCCAAGAAGAAAACGGCAGTTTTGCTTTGTGTTCTTCTCCTCTGAATTTCACAGAAGAAAGAAAAAGCAATATACATAAACAAAACTCGATAGTATTTCATTAAGTCAGCTATCACAGCAGAGATACAATAACAAGAAATGTGCTACTCACATTAGCAACAGAAACTATGAAGTATCTGTAAATAAGTGTAAGAATAACGATGAGTCTAAGAAAATAGAGCTTTTATGGTGAGAATGGTAAAGCTATCAAAGGAGGTAACTGAGAAGTTCAGTGAAAAGGAGCCTATGTTATGCTCATTGGTGGGAAGAGGGGACCCAGCGGATCTCTCAGAACCACTGTTCAGGTCTACAGATGCCGATTAAAATCCTAGATCATAGATTGCGAACAAAAGGCGAATGAATTTTTATAATTATTTTATGTTAAAAAAAACAGTACATGGGCATCGAAGTAATGTATGTAGTTTTTTTCTGAGGTAGAAAGAAAGAGGGACAATTTTTCATGCTGCATATGCTATCCACACACACAAGTACTGAAATATCAACATGATCTACCCTCAGATCTGAGAATGTAGTTCCTCAGGTGCATCGCACTTTCTCTCCTCAGTGCGTCTTCACACGTCTGTGTTGTCTAATCCTGCTCAAGAATGTTCTGTTGAGTCTCCTCTCCTTTGAATCATCTTCCCTTATTATCTTGTATCCCTACTATCTGCCTCTGTCCTGACACAAATTACAATCAGACTAGACTGCCGAAGCCTGACAGTGCTCTCTTTGTCTCCTGCAGGTGAGGGAGTTTAATGGCCAGCAGTTTATTCTGGAAGAAGCAATTACAGGGGATTTTGCTCTGGTGAAGGCCTGGAAAGCAGACCAAGCAGGAAATGTGATTTTCAGGTATTGCAGTGGTTTTTAAAAAGCAGTAATATGTTAATGCAATAACTGTGAGGTCTGTATTTCCTAAGTTATGTTTGTGGAAAGGGTATTGTAGTGAATATAATGTTTAAATATTCACTAAAAAGTACTTACTACCCATGCACATGTTGTATGTGTACATATGTAAGTGCATGCTGGGCTATAGTACAGTGTACTTGTGTAGACTGTTCCCATTGGTTGATATACATGTTGTACTATTTTTCTTTAAGTACTTGGATCTGCATACCCTATGGATCTACATAGTCACATGCAATTATTTTTGCTCTAGATATTTCCCTGTGTCAAGACAAGTTAGTTTCTTAGAAAAAGGACAATACTCCACATTTTGATTTTGTATGTCAAATTTACTTTGCTGTCCTGAAAAGACACTGCTAATACGACTTTAGGTCTATTTTTTCTAGTCTTATAGGATATACTTATAAAACTTCTATCTGAAAAGTTGCTTATCCTTAATAATGTTGAATTTTAATTATCTCGATGGCCACAAGCTTAACAGATTTTTAACATCTCTTAATTATCCTAAGTATATTAAATTTTTAGTATTTAGGGTCCTAGATTTATAGATCATATAATATAGTTAAGTTTTGAAAATTTTGTAGTCTTTGACTGTACACATTAGAGTTTTTCAAAATGTGTTTTTACTTTATTTAAAAAAAAGTAAATACCTGAAATCCCAGCATTTGGGAGACGAGGGAGGGTGATCATTGTTATTTCTAGGCCAGTCTAGGGTTAATGAGTTTAGTGAGACTTTAGTGAAAAACCTCCCCCAAAAAATTTTTAAGAAAAGATGCATCACCTTGAAGAATGTACTAGTTAGGGTACAGAAGTCCTTTTTTTCTTGTAATATTGGTATTAGGTTTTAAACTAATATTATTTTATCTTTAGAAAATGCATTTTTGTTATAATCACTGTTAAATTCTAAGTGGTAATGTATCTTGTTTTGCTTTATATCTAAAAAGCTGATATGATATTAACATACTAATTTCTCGAATTCAGGCAAGTTTTAAAAGCATAACTACTTTTGACCATGACAGGAAACATTTTGTCATTTCTACTTTATTTGACATGATGGTATAATGTTGGCAAAGTTTAGTTGCTTTTTAGAGAGGATTAATGAAATTGTATAATAGCAAGTGGAAATGAATTATTTAAATTATTAAGTTTAAATTATGTAAATAAATGAAGTGTTTCTAGGATTTTATCCTGTGTTCACTGCCTGGCCCTGGTGTTTTGGTCTGCACAAATGCTGGTCTAAGCTCTGACTTTATGCTGGGGTCATTTACTCTTGGTTTATAGGAAGCATTCTCATTATCCAGGTCAAATGACCTACTCTTAAGATACCGACTTCATTCCCACCGAAGGGACCTGAGGTCCCTGGATACAGAGGTCCCTGGTCCTCTGGGCTACTGTTAAAGTAGAGTGCCCTAGACTCCTTCTCCACTCGTTCCTCTTGGGCTTTGGTGCCTGGACATTAGGTGAAAACCATCCCAGCAGCTGGTAAAAGTTCACAGGGTCCCTTTCTCAGGACACTCCTTCTCTTACTTTTGAACTGAATGGGAAAAATATTGGTGGCTTCAAAGAGCTGGTTGAACATGGCTGTGACTGATTTTCCTCCATGAAATAAGTTCTTCAATGGATGTATATTCCTAGAAACAAAAGTATATTTTAATTTTTATGGTTAGGGAAAGTGTCTTAATTAAATAATTTAGAAATGCAGAACAATCAGCAAAATGGGCATAATACCTTCTTGAGAGTTTTACACATCCGGGTCATCACAAAACGGTTCTCCAGAGTGATCTTTATAGGTGACTTACAGATTACCAGTGAAAGTTCCCTTTAATTTCAGCAGTAGGCTGTTTTTTTAAATAGAGAATGTAATTACTATACTTGTCATATAAAGCACTCACTATTTTTCCTTTTAAACATTTTAGTGATAGCAGATTGTTCAGTGAAATGTTTAACTATAGAAAGAAGTATGTTTCTTAAAAGATTGAGAGAAACATTGCAAATTAATTTTCATGCTACTCTTTGTGCCTAAGCTATATGTTCATTGTGAAAAATAATACCTTTGTCATTTAACCCATTTAGAAAACTATATAAATTGAAAGAAGTGACCATAATATTTTTAAATTATAAAATAGCTACAGAATTTCATTAATGAAAAGTGTGATACACTGTTCTTAAAAATATTCATATATTCTTTAGTAGAAATTCTTTTAACCTATAACATTGTAAAGTGAAAAGGTGCTTATTTTTGTTTTTTTCTTCTTCTTTTTCCTTATTTCCCTCATGTCTGATAGGAAAAGTGCAAGGAATTTCAATTTGCCAATGTGCAAAGCTGCAGAAACCACAGTGGTAGAGGTAAGAGAAGAGGCTATTTCTAAAGTTTGCTGTTAATTTTTCTTACCTTGATTAGTTTAAGAAAAGGAAAACAATCCTTTTGTTTGCAGGATGACAAACAATGCTAGCTTTTTTGTTTTGAATGTGAGAGGTTCTAATTAAATTTATAATATACATACAGTAAAATATTTGTTGTAATAGCAGCTTTCTGGTCCATAGAATCTTCACTCGGATCTTCTCTCCGGAAATCTCAGCATGAGACCAGCTTATAAAAATTCTCTGGTTTAAGAATAAAATTATTACAAACTCCAAGATAAATTTATGTACAGTCATGCATCACTTGGTAGGGACACAGTCTAAGAAATGTGTTTCTAAATAATTTTATCATTGTGCACACATCATAAAGTGTATTTACATGAACTTAAGTGGCAACGATGTTACTAGGCCATTTAATCTTATGGGACCACTGCCAGCATAAATGTGGTTGGCCACTGATTGAAAGAGCGTATGTTGTGCGTGATTAGCTATGGAATTCCAGGGAAATGGTAAATTATATCAGAAGTTCATTATCTTGCTGAGGTTGATGCTGTGGTTTAAGGGAGGAGGTTGGCGTGGTAATGACTTAGGTGTGGCTCCATTTGGAAGAGTTGAATGTAGGCATTGACTCCTTCAGAGATTTCAGGATTTGAGAGAGGGCTGAACAATGCTAGAGCCTTCATATTGCTAAGGCTGGGATGGAAATAGGTGCTTAAATCAAAAGCTTCACATTTGCGATATTTCATGTATATGATTCCCAAAGGAGACTTCAACTGATTCTCAGTTTGCCTCGTTGAGAATTGCCTTGGAACCAAACATCCTGGGAGTCTGAGATAGCTTTCCCTCTGGAAGGCTCTGAGGAACCAGCTTGCAGAACGAGAAGGCATATATACTCCTGATCCTTCACATGGTGGCAGTGTTGTATGCGGCATCTTTTCATTTATATGGCCACGATGGTGTTTCAGGGACATAGTTTAGGATATTTTTGAAACAGTCAAATGTGATAGCTCTGTTCTTCTTGAAGAATGAAATGCGTTTTTACATTCTTGAGGGATGGTTTTTTTTTTTTTAATTTTGGAATAAAATGGCTTTGGAATGTTTTTAGTATTGAAAATGAATACTGTAGTTTGTCCTCTCCATGTAATCCGTTCCATACTTCCTGAAAGGTCTGGATGACTTGACGATGGCACAATCTCTAGCCTTCCTAAGGAATGGCCTATCACATAACTTATAATAATTAATAGCTTAACTTTCTAGTGATTTTCAATACTTCTATAAAACTACCAGAAACTTAACGTTTCTTCACCGAGTACAGAGGGGTATGAACTTCTGTGTGATGTTCTATTTAATTATTTTTCCTATCATAATCTGGCTCTTCTTGGCTTTTATTTTTTATAAGAACAAAAAAATGATTTTCTAGTGCCCAAAAATCATTATAGGTATTAGGAGAGAGAGACTCTCTCTTGGCATAAAGGGAGAGAAAATTTTTTAGGCCTGGAAATACAATACAGGCTTCTACTCCCTGTCCTGGGAGAGACATCTTCAACTCGTCACAGCGCTCCACGTCGGTGGGTACAGACCCACGTAAGGTCTGTTTGATGCCGTGTTTCAGTCTGTCACTCCCAGTTGACTGCACCGTCCTGTATGGTAGTCACTAGTCACATGAAGCTTTCAAAATTCAAATGAATTAAAAT
This sequence comes from Petromus typicus, assembly GCA_004026965.1. NCBI lineage: Eukaryota > Metazoa > Chordata > Mammalia > Rodentia > Petromuridae > Petromus > Petromus typicus. The sequence goes on along the minus strand of PVIR01003409.1, from coordinate 4,474 downwards.
TAAATACAATACAAATTTAGCCACACTGTCAGGGCTAACTGGCTTCATGTAGCAAGTGACTATGTGTTGATCAACATAGAGATGGAACATTGCTGTCAAAGCAGAGTTTATTAAGACAGGGAAGCCCGAGAAGAGTCAAGACAAAATCCATATGCCACTCTAGTTTGGGAACTTCACCAAAGCAGCTGTTTAGACAATAGAATCATTGTAAACTTCCATAGGTTTGCAGAAGAGATCCATGTGCCCAGAAATTGAGTTGTAAGAACTGTGGCTTCAAAAGTGGAAAATAATTTGGAATTGGGGATGGTGCTAATAGGGCATTTTAATGTATGAAAACTCTCTTTTGACTTTTAAGTTATTTTGATCCTAGTGAGTAGCCTGAGCTCTGTGCCCCTCTGTGCTCTGCTTCTGCACTCTGTTACCTCCTCTGCCTGCCCAGGTTTGTTTGACCCTTCCCTTCCAGCCCTGTCCTGCTGTATTGTAGAGCAGTCATGTGAGATGGGAAATTAGGAGTTGTTCTGAAGTAAACCATTTCAACAGAACCTTGAGAGATTGTTAAATTACTTTCATATTCTTCTGAACACTAAGTGCTCAGCATAATGACAGCTACCATTAATCAAGAATTGATTATGTGTCAGTTATTGCTGATTCTTTAGATGAATTCCTACTTTTTAAATTTGCACAATCATCTGTGAGGTAGGAGCCATAATTATCCTTATTTTACAGATGAAAACTGGGTACAGAGAGGTTAAGTCATATACTTCATGTCACAGAGCTAGGGAGAACCAGAAGAAGGCCACAGAAAATTTAATTCTATATGTGTTTTCAATTATGCTGTAAAATACCTTAAAATCATTATAAATGGGTGATGTTTCAAATTTTTGAAAGATTGACTCTCCACTGGTATAGTCCTTTTTTGATGTAGTTATAGAGATTTTTGTTTAACCTGTTCCTCCTTCCCCACATTTTTTTTTTTGCCACTTATTCTGGTGATAGTGTAGGCTTTGTGAAAACCAGCATCACAGGGCTCATAGCCCTGTTGAATTCACTAAGTCTCTTTTGGATGCCATTGGCTCTATTGAATGGCCTCACGATTGTCGCACCTTTTCGTGTATTTCCCTTAAGGTGGAGGATGGATGTCCACTCCAGGACTACAAGCTCTTAAGCAGGGGGAACTATTCCAGTGACAGAGCTCACATTGTAGACAAGGAATTTTTTTTGTCACCTTCTTTCCTGATGGATGATCACATTGAAGGATTTTGGTAGCAGAGTCTGGGCTGTGGTCTGTCTCTGGAAGATTTTTGCCAGTGTCTTCTCCTCGGTACAGCATCTTTTCAGCCTTTCTCCTTGTTTGCTTAAGTTTTAAGGAAGAGAGAACTGTAAATATCTAAAATATGAGTGATGATTTCCTTAGACATCTTACAGTTCTTTGGGACTTAGAGGCAGGATAGCAAAGGAACATACAAGCCACTTATTCCTTTTCTGTCCCTCATATGTATTTTAAAATTTTATAGTAGTTAATTTATAGTAAATGCTGTAGGGCAAGAAATAGACCAATAGATTTATATGATGTGAAAAGGAGAAAATCAAATCTGCCTTTCATATTAGTTATTTTTGATCTCTGTATAGAGAATATGACTCCTTTTTAGTAAAAGTTTTTCCCTCTCTGATGTGTTCTAAATAAGCTTACAAGTTATGTAAAACCAAAGAAGTGGCCAGTGATATCTTTTTTAGCAAAATCAATATGAATGTTGTTTTTATCATTTTCAAAGCCTGCTTCGTTTGTTTTCCTCTCCACAATGTTGTGGTCTAGTCACTGCCAGCTATATCTTTTACACTTCCTCTTTGGGAAATGGATAGTTACTTGAGAAGAACAGTACAAGTAGGTGCCCTTGCTGGCACACATGCCAGAGAGACATTTCCCTCTGTAGCCCAGATGGTGTTGTTTCTGGTCCTCTCTGTCTTTGAGTGGGTGAAGTTTTTCCTGATAAACCTCACAAGTTTAAGAGCAAAATCAGCCAAGAATGACTCCTGGGTATTTTATTACGCATGTGTAATGAGGGCTGCTGAGCCTCATGAGGGGAACTCATCTTACTGTCTTTCAGGAGGCGTCTCATTAACCTCTCAACTCCCCATGAGCCCTTCTGCTAGTCTCCTCTGTACATAGTCCACTGTCATCAGGATTTTCTCTGGAAAGTGGCCCGCTTGTATGTGTTTTTAAGGGACCTCATAGAAGGAACACTGGGAGGAGGTCTGGAGTACTTCACTCAAGAGACTAGGCTCCTTTTCCCCTGCTAGCTGTGAAGCATACACGTGCTATCATAAAAGGTCGTCTGACTCAGCCACCGAAGCTGCCTGTGACCAAAATAACCTATTTTCTCTGTGTTATCAGGCTTGTGCCGTGGTTTGTGTTATAGGACAGAAAAGGTTAAACAAAGCTCCTTCAACCATTTTAGTTAATTTTAGCTTTTAATTGAAATAAGCATTTTCAGTTTCATGAATTAAATAAAATTATTTGACATGATTGCCTATGAAAAACTGTATGATGATATACATATGTATACATAAATGTAGGTTTGTGTGGCTTAGCAAACTTAATAAATTGAACTTCAGTGACCTGTCATAATGTAAGAATCCGAGCCTGTTCCTGTCTGGATATAATCATTATCAAGAAGATCATGTTTATCAGTTTCTTTTTTTTGAAAGAATTCTGGATCATGAAGTGTAGGAACACGGACAGTTATTTTTTCAAGGGGTAGCCCAAGATTATTTTTGTCATATTTATGAGAGCCAAGCTTTGGCAACTGTGACTTCTTCGTTCTGATAGTCCTTGGCATATCCTGTCTCTCACTAAGAGATTAACTAAAAGAAAGATTAAGAAGACATCTACCATCTTGCTAGGTACGCATGTATTATTTCTGGCTAGTGAGTAAAGATGCATATCACAGAGTAGATGATATTATAAATTTTTGCTTGAATGTTTATTATAGATGCTTATAAGCACACCTAACTATAAGCAGAAGGGTATAACACCCAGCTCCACTAACTATTAATTCACCTGTAACCCCAACTCCTTTTCTTTTTTGACCTGTGTTATTATGAAACAAATACCAGACAATATGTCTCAGTGGAATTTTAAAGAAAGTTCACTGATACTCAGAAATTTGAGTTTGCCAGGGACTTTTCTAACTGGGAAACTCCCCTAGCTTTATGAAGTTTTCATCTTGATGGTCAAGATCTAGCATAAATAGAATAAATATATAAAACATATAGTATAACAGGTAATTGTTAAATGTTAAAGAGCACAAAAAAGCATGAGAAAGGAATGTGAAGTATCAGGGAAAGAAACAGATTTTAGGTAAGGTGTTAGAGTCGCACTGAGACAACTTCTGAGTAAAGAACTCAAAGTGAGGAAGGCTGGTTTTCAGGTGCAGAGTCTCGAGGAAGGAGTATTCCTAGTGGTTTGCAGGAAAGGGGAGACAGACTCTTCTCCAAGGAGGCCGGATGGTAGGCTGCACAGCGTTCCTTGACAGTAACTTGTTTGAGAGCAACAGTTTTCAAAGCTATGCAAAGTACGATTTTTATTTGTAGGGCATGTTACAATTGTTTCCAAGAAACTCTTATTATGTTTTGATACAGTTTGGTTACAGTGTGTTCCTGTGTGTTAAGCTTGGTTCCTCTTTCTGTGGCAGTAGGGGGTCTTGGTGGAGAATGCTTAGGTCGTGGCACACACTGTTTACTGGAGGGGAAAATGCAGAGTAAGACTGAGTGACTTATCTAGCGAGTAGGTTGTTATAAAATAGGCCACCCAACAAGCATTGCTTCTTCCTGGTTGTTTCCCTCTCTGCTTTTTGTTGTTGTTGTTGTTGTTGTTGTTATATTGTAACGTAGCTGAAGGCTGCCCTCCCAGAAGCATAATAGATGGGACTGCTTTCTCTTGGATTTTTCAACCATCAAAACTCTGGGCAGAATATATTTCTTTTCTTCATAAATTACACAGCCTTAGGTATTTTCTTATGGCAACAGAAAATAGACTAATGCCTACATCTGACATTAAATTTCTAAGTGAGTGGACAGTGTGATTTTGAGATTAGAGCTTCTAGCTCTTGTGACTTTTTTGCCCTGTTTGAAGAACAGTGAATTATCTTTGCAGAAGTGATTAAATTGGTTGGTATTTCGTTCTACAATAGAATGTCAGAACACAGTGTATTTTAACCAGGCAACTTAATCACTTCAGTTGGATCCTGTGAATATTTAATCTCTACCAAATAGGCCAATTAATGTATCAGTGCCTTAGAAACATTGGGCATCCTGCTTCCTGCTGCAGAGAAAATGAAATGCCTAGAGGATAAACATAATTCCTATCCTCTTAAGTTTCTTTTATTCTTAATCTTTAGAGTGCTAATGCCTTGATAGAGTTTCTAAACTATTGGGACTGAAAAGTGTTTTCAAGAGACATAAAAAGAAAAAAAAA